>JBBPRM010000185.1:5045-24194 GCA_038092995.1 Xerocomus minutiporus | reverse complement strand
AAGGGAGGATTAGACAGCTTAGGGTGGGTGCTATATTTTATATCTATAGAAAGAAGCATCCAGAGTTGGTCCAGATGTATAAAACACTGATCTTTGACAGATCAGTCATAGGATTTGCTAATGCTATTAAGGCCTGTTATATTATTAATGTTAGATGAGGTTAGGATTATCAGTGTTAGGATTGGCATTAGTAAGATTAGGATTAGATTTTATACACCCATATAGAGCTATATTTATATAGTACCCATGGGTTAACCCACCATGGGTGTGGGTATGGGTTGAGTTTTATATACCCACACAAAAATTAACACCCATAGCCATGGGTACATACCCATGGTGGATGTGGGTGTGGGTATCACCCTAGATACCCCAGGGTATACTCACGCTCATCCCTAGCGCCAGTGGGGACAGGGTGGGGCGGTTGCACACATGCATGGGGCGGTCATGTGTGCGAGTGCTCTACATCAGCAAAACCAAAAGTTGGTTACAGTATTTGGTAACTCTTACAGTGATTGTACAGGATTTCATAATTATTACAGCACTCACAGTGCCACAGTCAAATACAGTAGAACTACAGTAGGGCCATAGTTAGTTGCAGTATATTAGCAAAACCACAGTAGGGTTACAGCAGGATTACAGCTCATCACAGTACATGAGCAAAACCACAGTCAGCCACAGTATATCAACAAAACTAAAGCTGAGTAATTAAACTTTTCTGACCTTGCTAACCTTGATAATCCTAACACTGATAATCCTAACCTGATCTAACCTTGATGATGGATCCTAACCTTGATAAGCACTCTGATTTGAAGTGTACCAAAAAAGTGTACTAAAAAGTGTAGTAAAAGTGTACAAAAAAGTGTACAAAAAAAGTGTACAAAAAAAGTGTAGTAAAAGTGTAGTAAAAGTGTACCACAAAAGTGTACAAAAAAAGTGTACCCAAAAAGTGTAGTAAAAGTGTACCACAAAAGTGTACTAAAAAAGTGTACTAAAAATCTAGTCAAAGTGTACCACAAAAGTAAAAGTGTACCACAAAAGTGTACAAAAAAAGTGTACCCAAAAAGTGTAGTAAAAGTGTACCACAAAAGTGTACTAAAAAAGTGTACTAAAAATCTAGTCAAAGTGTACCACAAAAGTGTACCAAAAAAACATACCCAAAAAGTGTAGTAAAAGTGTACCACAAAAGTGTACCAAAAAAGTGTACTAAAAAAAGTGTACCAAAAGTGTACCAAAAAAGTGTACCAAAAAGTGTAGTAAAAGTGTACCAGAAAAGTGTACCAAAAAAGTGTAGTAAAAGTGTACCAAAAAAAGTGTAGTAAAAGTGTACTACAAAAGTGTAGTAAAAAAGTGTAGTAAAAAAGTGTACCAAAAAAGTGTAGTAAAAGTGTACCAGAAAAGTGTACCAAAAAAGTGTAGTAAAAGTGTACCAAAAAAGCGTAGTAAGAAAGTGTAGTAAAAGTGTACCAAAAAAGTGTAGTAAAAAAGTGTAGTAAAAGTGTACCAAAAAAGTGTAGTAAAAAAGTGTAATAAAAAAGTGTACCAAAAAAGTGTAGTAAAAGTGTACCAAAAAAGTGTACCAAAAAAGTGTAGTAACAAAGTGTAGTAAAAGTGTACCACAAAAGTGTACCAAAAAAGCGTAGTAAAAGTGTACTACAAAAGTGTAGTAAAAAAGTGTAGTAAAAAGTGTACCAAAAAAGTGTAGTAAAAAAGTGTAGTAAAAAAGTGTACCAAAAAAGTGTAGTAAAAGTGTACCACAACAGTGTACCAAAAAAGCGTAGCAAAAGTCTACAAAAAAGGTCTACCAAAAAGTGTACCAAAAAGTGTACCAAAAAAGCGTAGTAAAAGTGTCACTGCTCCAGCATCCAAAATTGCTCTAAGTCTAAAAATGCCAAAAACATGATTTAGTGGACACCAAATTCTCCGCCTCTTGCGCCCCATGGCAAACCAGACCAAACAAATGGCCGAGCCATATATATGGGGTGAGTCCATTTCTACACTTTTCTACACTTTGCTAATAACACTACACTTTATTCAGTACACTGTGGTAGTCAAAAAAAGCGTACACTTTTGGTACACTTGTTGACTACACTTTGACTAACCATTATTTGCTACACTTTGGTAGTCAAAAAAGCGTACACTTTTGTTACACTTTGTTGACTACACTTTGTTTGCTACACTTTAGTAGTCAAAAGAGTGTACACTTTTTCTAGACTTTATTTACTACACTTTGGTAGTCAAAAAAGCGGTACAATTGGGACACTTTTGGTACACTTTGCTGACTTTGCTGACTACACTTTTCCTAGACTTGGTTTGCTACACTTTGACTAACCTTTGTTTGTTACACTTTAGTACACTTTTTCTAGACTTTGTTTACTACACTTTGGTAGTCAAAAAAGCGTACACTTTGGTCCACTTTGGTACACTTTGCTGACTACACTTTTCCTAGACTTTGTTTACTACACTTTGATACACTTTTGCTGACTACACTTTTTCTAGACTTTGTTTGCTACACTTTAGAAGTCAAAAAGTGTACACTTTGGTAGTCAAAAAAACGGTACAATTGGTACACTGTTGCTACACTTTGCTGACTACACTTTTCCTAGACTTGGTTTGCTACACTTAGTAGTCAAAAAAGCGTACACTTTTGGTATACTTTGACTACACTTTGACTAACCTTTGTTTGCTACACTTTGGTAGTCAAAAAAGCGTACACTTTGGTACAGTTTGGTGACTACACTTTTACTACACTTTGTTTACTACCCTTTGGTAGTCAAAAAATGTATTACAGTCTACTCCCTCCTAACGCATACCTGTCGGGAGAGAACAAAAGCTATGGGTTATTAGAGAGTATGGGTTCCTCGAAATGTCAACTAAAACTCAACTATCACATATTACATAGTTTAGATATAATCCATTGCTATAATTCTCACTGAGTGTATCCCTTCTTGTCGTCACCTTGAATGGAACTGCTAACTCATTTTTGAGGCATGCTATGTCCGAAAAAATCAGTATGTACTATAATATTTCTATTTGTGGAGTGTAAGGTTAGGGTTAGCAAGCATTTCTTTGCGTGATATATGGGTTATGACATGTTTTTATATAAGAAAAGTGTCCAAAAAATGTATGCGTTATGGGGTATGGGTTATGCATGCAATATCTCTGCAAACCAACTCAGGATATCCAAAAATGTATGGCCTATGAGGAAGTATGGGCTATACTTGGTATGCGTTAGGAGGGAGTAGACTGTATGTAGTTGATGAATAATAGAATTTGATGAATATTCAAATTAATGTGTGATCCTTTGAATAGTATTTCTGAGAATTATCAGTAGCACTATGAGACACTATGAGACACTATGGTCTTGAGTAATACTATGATACACTATGATTTTCTCCAAGACTATGATATACTATGGCTTGTCCAAACACTATGACATACTATGATAGTACTATGATAGTACTGTCCATATAGACCCTCACTATGAGCACTATGGCACTGTCCAGTACTGTCCAGTACTGGACAGACACTCCTGGATTTGCTGATGGGAGCGGGGGCGATTGGGACTGGGACGGAGATAAGGGATGGCGGACTTGTAATACGAGAAGCAAGAGCAGAAGGAGCTATTGCAGCAAGCCCCGTGGTCATGGCAGGAGTGGTGGAGGAGCTAGGCTCTGAGAATGCTATTGGTGTGGTCGACGAGCTAGGCTCTATTGATGAGGTGTTGTTGCCAAAGTGCAACGGGGCAGGGCTGAGCATTGTTACAATCTTCATCTTATTCCCTCGCATCGTCTTACTTTCTTTCTTTTCTTATCGTCACACTTGGAGAGGCACGACGACTTCCAACGATAGCTTCCTTCTCATCGTCGGTCCCCGCTCCATTTTCTACTCACACTTATAACCGTTCTCTCCCACGCTTATTCTCTCACACCGGTGAACCTCTCCCGTGTTTCACTTGTTCTCCCACGAACCATTCTTCGCTTATTTCCCTTTATATTCTTCTCTCTCTCTCATGGTCCGTGCGCGCTGGCCACTTGTATATAAACCCTAGTACCTATCCATGTATTCCCCATTCTTGATCTGCGCAATACAAGCGTAACCTCCAAGTCTCATCCTTCGAGTCCCTTTGAGAACCTTCTCCGGAACGTTCTAGCAATCCTAGTCCTTGTTCAATCTCTCTTGAATAAGTAGCACTTCGGACGTCGGTCTCTTCGTGAGTATCGCCCGTCGTTGTCACTAAAGCAAAGAGACTTCCTTCGTACGCTTCGCGTAACAAGCATGATGCGCTCCTCAAGCGCTCTGGCTTGGTCAATAATGAGGGGAGGAATTTCCACTCCCCAAGCGTGTCTCGCTTCCTCCCTTTTGCTCTCCTTCTTCTTCTTCGTTTTCTCAAAGACCCACGTAGGAGGCTTCCATTCATGCAGAGTGGCTGCCAAGACTCCACTGGCCGACAGGTCCCGGTACTTCTTCCACTGGTTGAGGAAGGTTACCAGGTCCAAAGCCTGGCGAGTCTTGAGGGCGTTACCCTCTCCTTTGAGGCGAGCTGCCTCATAGAGACCAAGGATCTCCTGGCCCATGTTGTAAAGACGGACCGGACCCATCGTACCGTTCTCCATGCGGAGTGGGGTGTTTGGGATGCGTCAGGGAATAACAGGGTGTCGGCCCGCTTGGATATGATTGAGGGCCAATTCCCTTGTGCTTCCTTCATACGTGCAAGCGTAACCGTCTACTCACACGAAAAGGGTGAAATTTCCCTTATTGTCAATGGCATCCCCAAGCACCAAGACGCCACAAGGGATCTCCTGTCCACTGAATCCAGGGAACAAAGTTCCTTGAACAGTGGACAAAGTGGGGGGAGATGGCCTGTCACCAGCCATCGGACCAACTTCCGTGTAGGGGACGAGCGGGGGCACTTGTTCTTTTCCTTTTCGTGAAGTGGCGGCAGACATTGCCTGTGAGGGGAAGGAAGAGACGTAAGGTGCATCAGAAATAAAAGCAGGTGTTGCCTGCGGGGGAATGATGTGGACACTTGGCAAAACAGGCGCTGCCTGCACCCTCCCCCTGGAAGAAGACAAAGGACCGGCCATAGGCTGGTCCTCATCAATGGCCATGCCCAATGACAGGGCTTTGGACTGCTTCAAATGGCAGGCTTCTTTGAGGTCAGGGGACGGAGAGCGACGAGAAGGCGATTGGGAATTGAGCCGTGAAGGCCTCCGAGTTCTCAGCTCACGGTGCAGCGAGGCGTTTTCATCCTCGAGATCCTCCATGCGGCATTGCATGTTCCAATAGCTGGCGTGCCCAGCATGATGACCAGCACTATCTGCCAGCTGGTCTACAGCGTCCTGGAAGTCGTCTGATGGGACAATTATTGCATGTCCTATGTGCGACATGTACACGTCGCAGTCGCCACACAATTGCTCGTGCCAGATGATGGGCAAATGGTGGTGGCACTTCCACTTGCCTGGACCAGAGTCATGACGGCGCTTGTGGTGCCGGGGAGAAGGGGAGTGCTCAGAGCGCCTTTTGTGGCCAGATGCAGCCGAGGACGGGTAGTCCGTGACGGGCATGGACAAGAACGAGGACGCATCTGCATCAAATGATTGCGTGTCACTGTGCGAGGAGGACCTGCCACCAGGGGAGGCAGGGCCAGGGATAGTAGAAGGGGTTTGTTGAGATGAAGGCATTTTTGTGTGAGGAAGAACTGAGGTGATGAAAGTTAAGGAGAAAGAGAGAAGGACGCATGACCAAACTAATGAAATCGCAAAACGAAAAAGGAAATAATTGAAAAAGGACAAGATCGACGGAAAGCTAATCTACATTACATAAGTTGATTGTTTTGGTTTTGTTCTTTTTCTATTTTTGTTCTTTTGTTTTATTTATCGTTATTGTTGTCAATGGGCCCGTGTGGACCCGGAACACTTTGAGTCCTTCCGACTCACTGTACACTTTGTCGTACTTGCTACCTTTCGGGGTAGATGGCATGTCTCAGATACACCTTGTAGCTTGAGGTACCTATCTAGGGCCTCAAGCTCATTGCAATTGGAGCTAGGCTCCCATGTGGAGTCTCCCAAGTTCCAGCGAACAAGGTATTCTACCTTGTTTCCCATCCATCGGTGAGCGATGATTTCGTCCACCATCCATTCTTCCTCGTTGGTTAATCCAACATCGTAGAACACGTGCGCGTCCCGCTTGGGGAATAACACATTGTCGTTCAGTTCATATTGGCAAAGTAGGCCAACATGAAATGTCGGATGGATGCGCCGCTTGCGCATTTCTTCTGGAAGTTCCAGAGTGTAGGTGTCGTTGACACCACTTTTGTTAAGGACCTTCATAGGTCCAATGTACTTTGGGACAAGCTTGCGAGCTCGTCCCTTTGGCATCGTAATGTTTTGTGTGGAGAGATACACGTTCTCTCCAATTTGAAGGGACTTTCCTTCACTTCGACTCTTGTTGGCATGGTACGTTTGCACCACGCGACTCTCAATGATGGCGTCATGTGCCATCTCCAAATTTTCCTTGGCTTTTATCACAAAGGATTGCACCCCTGGTGCAGATGAGGGTTTCCCCTCATTGATGCATTTCATCATTATGGGCATGTGCCCATAGTTTAATTCAAAGGGTGCGAACCCCGTTGAGCTACTAATGCTCAAGTTGATGGCGAATTCCGTCATCGGTATCTTCTCGACCCAATCCTTTTGGTCGGGCTGTACAGTTGCTCTCAGTATCTGTACTACATTCCTGATGGCCCTTTCTGAGGCGCCATCTGTCTGCGGATGGAACGCAGTAGACATCAGGAGCTTTGCTCCGAGCATCCGGTGCAACTCGCGCCAGAACATTGATGTGAACTTAGAGTCACGATCGGAGACTATTGTCTCCAGTAGTCCATGAAGTTGAACAACTTCTTGGACAAATTTGACCGCGAGTTCTGACGCTCGCGTGGTGGTAGTGATGGGCACTAAGTGCACCATTGATGTCAATCAACATATCACAACCCAGAGGTAGTCATACCCCTCGCTCGGTGGGAATGGTCCCACAAACTCCATGGCAATTGAACTCCATGGCTTTCGAGGCACAGGCAAACTGTGCAAAAGGCCTCTGGGTGATTGATTCTCACCCTTCATCGTTTGGCACGTCGGACAAGTCTGACAGAATTGGTCAACTTCTCGACCAAGTTTAGGCCACCAGTACCATCAGCGGATGTAGTCTGCCATTCGTTGGGATCCAAAATGCCTCCTACTATGTGCTTGGTCGAGCACTTGGGCGACGATTGTATCGTCGCCACTGTAATTTTTTGATCGGGGGAGGCAGATTACCTGCACTCCAGCGTTGTTCCTCATGTAGAGGAGCTTATCCCTCAGTTCAAACTGAGGGAAATGGTCCGGCTGGGCCATTATCTTGGCGAACAGGGTGTCGCCTGCGGATCCTTTCCGGACGGCTGCCAGAAACGTCTGGTCATTGTTTTGTACGATTGGTGAGGTCGAGGAGGCCTCAGCAGATTCGAGAATTGTTGGATCCCTCTCCACAATTGTGCGAGGGGTGTCCTCGACTCTCCTCTCTGTTGCAGAGGCCATTTCTTGCACCTCCAATACGCGGGTGTCTCGCTTTTCCGCCAATCGTGTACTCTTCCGAGGACCTCTATCCTCGTCAACTCAGAGCACTTTTAGCTCCAACCATCTATCATGGGGGAGATCATCCCCCTCAGGGTCCAAATGTACATCTGCATTGGACCACTCAATCTCTTCTTCGGAGGCTACGTTGCCTCCTTCCCAATCATAATAGCGGGATAAGCAATCTGCGATTTTATTTTCTGTGCCTTTGGCATATGTAATATTCGTATTGAATCGTGACATATAGTCCACCCAGCGAACTTGTCTGCTAGACAGTTTCTGCTGTGTTTTGAGGTAGCCCAATGCCTCATGATCGGTAACAATCATAAAACTGAATCTGAGGAGTTTATCCTCCCATTTGAGCAAAGCCTCAATGATTGCGAGCATTTCCCGCTCGAATGTCCGATAGTTTTGTTGAGCATTGCTCAGCTTCTTGGACATGAATCCTGCTGGTCTGCAGGTTCTCCAATCAGGTCCTTGCCCATATAACGCACTGATGCCATTCAATGAGGCATCACACACGAGCCATAGTATTGGCTCTTCCTTCCGCGGATCAATGGGCTGCAGGACTGGATATTTACATGCCAAGTCCTTGATCATTTGGAAGCACTTATCGTGGACTTCTCTCCACTCGAACGGGTGTCCATTCCTCTGGATTCCTGTCAATGGCGTTGTATATGCCAATACGTCTGGCATGAATTGTGCCAAGTATTCAACGAGTCCAACGAACTGTTGAACTTCATAGAGGGACTTTGGAGTCCTCCAGTTACGTATCCAGGACATCTTATCCCGATCAGCGTGTACGCCACTTTGGTCAATGATATGACCTAGACAGTCTATCCGTGCGGAATATAAGTCGCACTTTTCCCATTCCAGGTAAAATCCTGCATTCTTCAATACTTCAAATATGATTCAGAGGTGTCGTTCATGATCCTCCAATGTATCACCCCAGACGAATATATCGTCAAGATAGACGTGTACGAAGTGTCCGATGTAGTCCCTAAGCAGGACTGTTATAAGATGTTGAAACGTTGCAGGGGCATTACAGTCCCCCTGCTGCATCACTTCACTGATGAAGGTGCCATAAATGGTGGCGAAGGCCGTCTTGTGGACGTCTTTGGGTTCCACCCTGACCTGTTCGTACACATTCGACAGGTCAATTTTTGAGCGATACTTCACTCGAGCCACGTCCATATGGATCTGGTCTTGGTCAGGGAATGGTGTAACATCCTTGACCATATTATCATTTCTCTTGTGGCAGTCTATAACTGTCCGCAATTTACCAGTTTTCTTCGGTATACATAGCATTGGTGCAGCCTGTGGAACACTCTTCATGATCCACCAGCCTGCGTTGAAACAACCCTAAGCCACTAGGACTTGTCAGGTTGCACTAGACAGCGTAGACTTTAGGAGGAGGGGACTGGCTTAGAGGTAGAACTCCAAGGAGAACCAGACTAGAGGACGTCTCTAGCTGGATCCTTGGCTTATATACTAAACTACTATATGTACATGTTGTGACCGGATCTATCCGATCAGTATCTAATAAGTCCATACCCTATACCCACAGGGCGAAGGGTATATCCATGAGGCTTGTGGCATGTGATGTGCACGGCACGATATGAAGAGAATGAGGGATACATGTGTGCGCAGCAACACATGTATGACATGAGGAAAACATACGGCGGGTCTAGCCCATGATGTCATAGATGACGGCATGCTTCTAGATGGATCCGGATCAGGGCCAGCACTTACGGTCTAGCCTGGCTGTACTCCCTTGATGATCTAGATTAGATAAGATTGATGATAAGATAACGACACTTGGTCGTTTTTGAAGCATAGACGTTAGGGGCAAAAAGTGACCCTGTAACAGCCAAGACATTCTATTTACATATAATCCTTGCACGTTTCATCTAATTTCTGCGCCGATGATCCTTTATCACCTAGGATTAGCACGCTCCATACGTACCAGTGATGTAGCAGCGTCATTCACATCACTGTGAACAAGCAATTCTACGAGTCGTGACTCGTCCAAGTTCAACGTGACGGATGGCAACCGGACCGCCCAGTAGTAGTATGAGTCATAGTATGAGGCCACAGGGCAAATTTTCGCCGAGTCCCATCACTCGGCACTCGGAGTCTTGTTGGACATCTTTCAAGTCTCTCGAAGTGTCCGGAACGGGTCGCAGCGGCTTGCTGGATGTCACATACACCCTCAGTGTCGCCTGGTCGACTCCATCACTCTTAGAGCTGAATATGCTGAGCTTCCAGATCCGCGTCGTCGACTAACACCGTGCTGAGAGGACCGGAGATGACTTGGCAGTACCAGGACCCGTCTCTGGACGCGCTTCTGGAAAAGTCACTGGTAGGGAAAATGGCAATTATAATACGGTATGGGCGTGGCATGAGCTGATATCTCACCCTCACGAAAATGCGGTGGAACATGGAGAGTTGCTCGAGAAAATGTCAACGCGGTGGCATGGAGAGAGTTGACTAGGAAGAGTCACAAGACCGATTCTGCACAAATCCTAGTCAACCTGTTCGTATCCAAGTCATCATCGAGAGTGAATGGTACAAATGGGTAGCAAGGAAGATTGAGGGTTATAGTCACTGTCAGCAGGTCAGTACCCGCTTTGTTTATGAAAAACAAAGGGCGCGATATATCTACGTTTCACATTGGCGCGCGGTATCCACTGGATGATCTCATGTGCGTCGATCCTTTAAGTGTATGTAGGGTCTGATCCAGGTGCCTGTAGCTTCGTCAACGAATCCTCGGAGGACGATCGAAACATGTCTTTGAAGACGTTGGGATGCAGCACCCATTTAGATGTTGAAATAGACACGGAAGAAATGCGGTTTAATATTCAGTATAGTTACACATGCTTTCAACATCATTCACCAGTATCATTGTAGAAACGTCGCGAGGGCAGCTAGATAGATACAGATGAGATTTCAGGCAAGCGTACAAGACTAGAGAGAGAAACAATGAGTGTAGTTACGCCTTACCTCCAATAGATAAGGAAATCTAGAAAGTCGTGAAAACAAATGGGCCAGTCTTTGGCTGATCTCCAACACACGGAAAGTCACCACTCCTGGAAACTTCTGCCCAAGAGTTGAAACCAAATGCCGTTGGGATCTGGTTCCATGCTTTCTGTATCGCGAAATTGCGCCGAGCGCTCAGATCTGACTTGCACGCATCGCAAAATAGTTTGTCCCACTCATGCCTCCAAGGACCAAAGGGTTGTCCGACGGTCACATCGTCCGACCAGATCCGATGTATGCGCGGCGCGCAGCTCGATTGGACAACGCAACTATCCGATACGCACAAGGTTTGCGCGAGCCGAGTGCGGAACGTTTCGAGGAAGTTTTTCGTGAGGATAAAGGACCGCAGGTTTTGGCGAGACAATGCATGAGTGGCACCCTTGAATTCATACCCATCCACGACGTGCGTCAGGGGGCAGGCAACCACACATTGGTACATTGCCAAAGGAAGAGGCGCTTGCAGGTCCATCGCTTGCAAGAGGTTCATGATCTGAAAGTTGTGGGGGTCGTTGTTGGTAATTTTTGGGAATAACTGGAGCTTCCCATTGTGGGACGACGAGATGCGAGCCGCGACGTTTAGCGTGGATTCAAAGGCGCAACACAATCTTGCCTTGGCCTCGGTGAAGAGCTGTGGCATGGCGTACTTTTCTCCCAAACGCAAGAAAGCAGAAACGGAGGGAAGTGGCATTTTCTCGTAAAACGGCACGGGGTAACTAGATCAGAGTCGGTGCGACTCGTCAGCAACGATAGCTTTCTGGGTAGTTACTTCGCAGCGTCCTCACCTTCTGTCGTACATCGCTTTGAGCACCATCTGCACATCCGTGGCGGAATCGTGGAGGTGTACGACGGGACACTGCTCGATGAGTTCCTTCTCCCCTTCATTGGGCTCAGTGGGCTCAGGGCACTCGAACATATTTTTGAAGACCTCCGAACTGACGCTCAGGATACTGCGATGAACCCGAAAGTGTTTTCCTTGGACGGCGAGGACTATGTTTCCGTCCTCCATCCACGGATCGAGGCGATCTGATTCTGGTTTCTGATCTCCAGAGGCATCTTCAGCCATGATCGGGGCCTACGCATGAACATTAGAAACAAGAACTTGTTGATCTGAGAATAATTGCTAAGCGTGGCTCACTAGAAACAGGCTCAACGGCGAACTGCCACTTTACTCGTCGTGACTCGTAAGAGACGAGACTAAGGTGATCGTAAGGACAAACATCATTGTGGAGCCATCATGGCGCGTAGTATTTGTTTTCCCGGCTTTCAGCTCGGTTCCCACTCCACTTTGTGATCTTGCCTACCGATCTTCCATCGATCTTATGGTTTCTCTAGTGTTCATTCAAACACATTTCAGCCGTACATCTTCCCAAGCCATCAAATTTTCGTTGCTCAGCGCTCCGGTCTCGTGCTTTCTCCCCTCGCTTACCCTAAACAGGATCCTCCAAGTCTTCTAGAGCTTCCCTGTCCTGCACCTGTCTCGTATTATTCTCTCCGTTCTGCCTCATCCATTTCTCTGTCTCACATCTCAACCTTCCTGTGACCATTCCAATCCCGCCCACACCCCTTGTTCTCGCCTACTGTGTTCTCTCTGGATCTACCTCCCACTTTTGATGACCTGCAAAAAGCTGCGGAAGACGGACCTGTCATCATCGTGAACGTAAGTGAGTACACTGTGACGCTCTCATTACTCTCCATACCATTCACGTGCCACTCTTGCTCGCTTGCCGATGTCACCCAGCTATGCTCTCAATGATTGGAGCTTACCCGAGATGCGCATGCCTATGGAACGTACAGGGTGTATTATTTGAAGGAAGTGTTACGCGAGTTGTGGTCATCTGTCTTTGAACCAATCGTCTCTGTCCTGCGAAACAATGTTCAACTGCCCCTCGGCTCGCGGATCTGGTGGTGTCCGACGTCGAAATTTACGTTTCTCCCCTTCCATGCTGCAGGTCCGCATCAGAAAACTGAAAAGAACCTCATGGATATCTATGTTTCTTCATACGCACCCTCTCTCTCAGCTCTCATTGATGCAGCCAACAATGCATTCTCCTGTGCTGTGAGACATGGGGACTTCCAGGTGGCTGTTGAACTCCTAGAGCAAGGCCGAGGAATCCTGTGGAACCAACTTGCACGCTTTGATGTTTCCATAGCTGCATTGGAGAGTCGAGGCAACCCAGGATGCAAGCTAGCGAAGACATTCACACGATTGAGTGCGGACCTCAGGAAGTATGCCCAACGGAGCGGAGGTGACATGGACCCATACTGGCGGGCCCAGGAGGAATGGCAATTTGTGGTGGACAAGATCCGTCGTCTTGATGGGTTCTCGCGGTTCCTCTTACCTCCCCGTTTTGATGACCTCCAACAAGTTGCGGAACACGGACCCATCATCATTGTGAATGCAAGCAAATACACCTGTGACGCTCTCATTGTTGTCCGTACTCGCTCACCCATTCGCGTGGTCCTTTCTTGTTCGCTCGCCGATGTCACCCAACTATGTGCCCAATTATTAGAGCTTACCCGAGATGCGCATGCCTATGGGCAGAACAGGGAGTTTTACCTAAAGGAAGTGTTGCGCGAGTTGTGGTCATCCGTCGTTGAGCCAATCGTCACCGTCCTGCAAAATGATATTCAGCTCCCTCTGGGCTCGCGGATCTGGTGGTGCCCAACGTCGAAATTCACATCTCTCCCGTTCCATGCCGCAGGTCCACATAGGAAAACAGAGAAGAACCTCATGGATCTCTACGTTTCATCATATGCACCCTCTCTCTCGGCTCTCATCCGTGCCCGCGACCGTCTTCGTTCCCACAGGGAGGCTCGCGACGTCTCTGCCAGGACAGCGAACCATATTTCGTTTGCGGCCGTCGGCCAGGCGCGGCCTAGTGCGGATACAAAGCTCGGCGAGTTACCAGAGGTGGAACACGAACTTCGGAGGATTCGCAACGAAACAGGCATGCCCTCGAATGTGAAATTCGAGACCGTCACCGGCGCTGAAGCCACCATCGAAGGTGCCGTGCAAGCATTTCGAGACCACCGCTGGGTTCACGTCGCCTGTCACGGTGCACAGCACGCAAAGAAGCCATTCGATTCGTGGTTCGCGATGGGCGATGGCAAGCTCACACTGATGCGCATCATCCAGGAACGCTACAACAACTCCGAGTTTGCGTTCCTGTCTGCGTGCCACACGGCGGTGGGTGACGAGTCCACGCCAGACGAGGTGCTCCATCTAGCGGCTGGGATGCAGTTTGCCGGGTTCAATGGGGTGATTGGGACGTTGTGGAGGGTGGACGATTCGGTCGCGCACCAGGTGGTCACTCGGTTCTACCGGGAGATGTTCAAACAGCCCGTGCTTGATTTCGAGTACGCGGCTACGGCACTCAACACCGCAGCGCTGGAGACTGCCGATGAAATCTCGTTGGAGAAGCGGATCGTGTTCGTGCATATCGGAATCTGAGCTCTTCAATCGACGTACGTTTCTTTTCTTCTCTGAGGAGGTTCTTGTTCAGTTTGTCATCTTTTCCAGATATGCATTGACCGTGCTTCATATGATTTCTGTACCAACATCCAAGCGGATCGTGTTTTATGCAAGTGAAAAACCTCACTCGACGTAGGTATCTTTCTGTACGATACGCAGTTGACATATGCTTCCTTTATCCCTCGTATGCCTGTTGTTAGTGCATCTACGAGCGTTTTATACACCGCAGTATAATTGATTGAATAAGGTTAGATCGTCTGAATATGCTGTCCTCGAAATGTCAGGTGGGATGATCAAAGAGAATAAGATGGCCTGCGGAATGTCCTTTTTGTCTTCGACATGTCGTTAGAAATGGATAGTGTGAGGGCGAGCTCGTTGATGTGGACGTACCGTATCCCTGGACTGAGCCGATGATCGACGGACGTTGAAGTTGAACCCAAACGTATCCTCTAACATGAAGTTCCCACGTTGCGTTCCTATGGCACATTCTTGAACGGCCACACAGTGAATCAAACTTTCTCCCTATGTTGTTCATGGTGCCTTTGTGTCTTCTGGAGCAAGAGGAAAGATCGGGTGGGTAATTCCATTTTTCTCTCCAAGTTGCTGCGTTGATTTTCTGATATCTGGTGCGCTTTTGATCTATAGCGAAGTTCAAATTTGTAAACTAGCATCGCTCGGAAATTATGACATCAATTTCGATTCTGAGGATGTGGCGACATTTGACTGAAAACCCATAGGCTATGTGATTTTGGAATCTGCAGTTCCCTGCGCGTTAGCAACTCGTGTCTGAAGGATCCCATTACCTTTCTCTTCCGTTCCACTAACACTAATTTCGGGGTTGATATAGATAGCACCCAACCAGGCATTGTCGGGAGGCAATAGTTTCCTCTTGCTACACTTGCAACGTGGCTTTTCGGACTTTTGCGTGCCCTCGTGTCGTTATCCCTTATCAGCGGATTTCTTGTCTCCTCCGCCCTACGACCCACTGCATGAGTCTCCCTCCGTCAGTATAGCATACCGTTCTCGACGCATATCCGCGCATCTACATCTCCTCCTTTCAGTTCCGTTCTTACTCTCTTCTCAGTTCACTAAATCCCTGCGTTCGCCTCGAGCGCTTCATCGTCTGCACCTCGTCCAAGTGAGTGCGCATACCGCCTTCCGTTTGTATTGCCTTATCTTCCCTTCCAGCCTTGTTTCATCTGCTGGTGTCAAATTCTAGCGTTGCCCAAGCCTTTCCTGCGTTTCAACCGACCCCCATCACCGCTCACTGCTTATTCAAAGAGTATCCTTTTGCCCATCTTCTAGTACTGTTCTAGCCCTACACCAGTCTCGTGCTGTCCCCTCCGTTCTGGCCCAGATACCCGTTTTCCCCACCTTTCCTATTGTCTATCCTCTCGTCTCACTTCCACCTCCTACCTTTACCTACAACATTCTTCTGCGCGTTCCTGTTTCCTCCTCCCCCATCTGCCTCGCACTTTGGCCTTCACCTCGCAATCAAAAGTTCGATTCCGCCCGCCTCCACGAGCCATCTCTCGCTCATCGCTCTCCGATCGTGCGCCTGCTCTTGTTTCTTTCGTAATCTACTGCGTTCCGTGAGTTACACAAAATCGGATTAGTCTCGATCTCTTATCTCCTCTTACTCTTCCCGTGCTAGTCTTGCTTTAGCCCCGCTCTCGTCTGCCGTCTCCTACTCTTGCTCGCCTCTTCTGTTGCACCGCTCCCTAATCCCGCGCCTATTTTACCGTGGTCTGCTCTGTTTCCCGTGAGTTATCAAATTTTGCCTGGGTGTTGATCTCTTATTTTCTCATCCTCGTCCCGTACTAGTCTTGTCTCAAACTCGGTTGCTCTCGTCTGCATTCTCCCTGGTATTAATCACCTGCTTCGTGCATTGCTCTCCCATTTTGCGCCTATTCTTGTTGCCTAATCTGTTTCCCGTACGTTATGTAAATCGTTGTTGGGCTCTTATTTACTCCTCTTCCCGTGCCAGTTGTGTTCGAGTTCGTTCGTCCGCCGTCTCGCTATTCTCTCTGCCCGCCACGATCTCTCTTGCCCGCCATCCAAATCTCCCCCCAGTTCACTTAGCTTTGCCCATCCGGTCTTGCTCCCCGCTCCCCTTGCTTCTGCCTCTTGCCGTAATCCCAATTGAAAACTCTTGAAACTTTCTCCTGTCCTAGGCTTCCTTGTAACTCCGATATCCCGGAATCATTTTACTCGCTCCCCTGCACACCGTCTCTCTGACTCTTGCTTTGTCATTCAACATTCTCCTGCATCTTACTACCACAATCCATTTCGCACCTGTAATCTCCAATGCGCTCGAAAAACCCTGAAGATGTCACATTCCAAATCACAGGTGTGTTCCCACAGACCGATAAGTAAAATTATGCCTGCTCACTCTTATATAGTCGGTAAATTAACCCTCTCATCCCCACTTCCGAAGCAAGACATCCGTGTCACTATTCGTGTTGACAATGACTCCAAAATAACATGCTCTGGAAGCTTGTCAGAGGATGGCCTGAGTATAACATGGAACCATCCCTTCCTCTTGTAAGTACCATTGGTGATATTATAGGTATGCTTGCTTATTCTTTTCTCTCCAGCATTGCACCTCCATCTGTGACTGTTGGGGTCACTATCTGCATTCTTCCAGAGGAGCTTACCTCTGAATGGGACAAACAACTATTGGGTGATCAAATGGTTACAAATGTAGGCAGCTTGTTGGCCTCTAATAGTGGGTGGAAATGTGGGTGTACTTCTATCTCTTTAACATAAGTGCTGATGATGTATTAGGTAATGTGCCTGGACTTTCTGTTGATCCTGCTTTTCTGTCCATGACATGCATGCCCAGTAACATGCTAGTAAGCTCTATATTATGGTCTAGTTTTCAAATCATTGAATATGTGCTTAGGCTGTACCAGATGGGCATGACTGTCTGTCATCCCTGACAGAATATGAGGAAAGGCTATACAACTTTGGAAGGCAGTACAAAAGCATTGCTTGTGTGTCTGCATTAATTGAGGTCAACCTGACAAGGTTGGATCTTTGTCCAATGGGCCATGCAAAACACACTACTATCTTGAATGATCTTGGGATTGCTTTTTCCTGGTGTTATTATCAAGGTGGCAATGTTGCAGACCTCAATAGAGCCATTGAGATTAAGCAGATCAGGCTTGATCTTTGCCCATTGGGCCATCCAGAATATCCCAGTGCTCTTGGAGAACTTGCAATAGCTTCATGGAAACAATACTGCATTCAAAGAAACAAGGAGGATCTAGACAAGCTCATAGCAATAGAAGAAAGGTGGCTTGAATTGTGTCCATCAGGTCACTCAGATCATGGAAGAGCTCTTGGAGAGCTTGCACTTGCCCTGTCAGAGCGTTACCATGTGCAAAGCAATGTGGCAGACCTAAATAGGGCCATTGAAATGAGAGAAAGAAGGCTTGGTCTTTGTTCAACAGATGATCGGGAATACTCTACAGCTCTTGGAAATCTTGGAGTGTCTATTCTTGCACGTTATAGAAGACAGGGTGACATTACTGACCTAAACAGGGCAATTAACCTTAAAGAGAAGCACCTAGAGTTATGTCCACCAAACCACAAGCATCATGGACTTGCTCTTCGGAATCTTGCAATGACATTAAAGGATCACTACATGCAAATAAAGAACCACTCTGACTTGGTCAGAGTATTCCAGTTGTTCAAGGAATCATTAGATTTCTATCCAGTTCAAGCTCCTGATTTTGCATTCATTGCTGGTCAATTAGCAGCAACCATTCTTCTTTCATCCAACTCATCCCAAAGTTCTCACCATGAACCACTTCCATCACCAGATGAGGCTTTTCAGACCTACAGACTATTGAAGGCCTGTGGTCCAGCAGTTTCATTGGCTCTGTTGGAGGCAATCCAGGATTGGGTCCAGAATGCTGAAAAGCATAACCACTCCTCAATCTTGGAGGCATATCAAACCTTACTCAATACACTGGACCATTTCACCTCCCTTGACTCTTCTTTAGACTCCAGGCATGAGACAATGCAAGCAAGGGTGGCTGATGTAGCCAACAATGCATTCTCATGTGCTGCAAGGCATGGTGACTTCCAGATGGCTGTTGAACTCCTGGAGCAAGGCCGAGGAATCCTGTGGAACCAACTTGCACGCTTTGATGTTTCCATGGCTGCATTGGAGAGTCGAGGTAACCCAGGATGCGAGCTAGCGAAGAAATTCACACGATTGAGTGTGGACCTCAGAAAGTATGCCCAGCGGAGCGGAGGCGACATGGACCCATACTGGCGTGCCCAGGAGGAATGGCAATTTGTGGTGGACAAGATCCGCCATCTTGATGGGTTCTCGCGGTTCCTCTTACCTCCCCGTTTTGATGACCTCCAACAAGTGGCGGAACACGGACCCATCATCATCGTGAATGCAAGCAAATACACTTGTGACGCTCTCATTGTTCTCCGTACTCGCTCACCCATTCGCGTGGTCCTTTCTTGTTCGCTCGCCGATGTCACCCAACTATGTGCCCAATTATTAGAGCTTACCCGAGATGCGCATGCGTATGGGAAGAACAGGGAGTTTTACCTGAAGGAAGTGTTGCGCGAGTTGTGGTCATCCGTCGTTGAACCAATCGTCACCGTCCTGCAAAATGATATTCAGCTCCCTCTGGGCTCGCGGATCTGGTGGTGCCCAACGTCGAAATTCACATCTCTCCCGTTCCATGCTGCGGGTCCACATAGGAAAACGGAGAAGAACCTCATGGATATCTACGTTTCATCTTACGCATCCTCTCTCTCAGCTCTCACTCGTGCCCGCGACGGTCTTCGTTCCCAAAGGGAGGCTCGCGATGCTTCTGGTATGGCGAACGAGATTTCGTTTGCGGCCGAGTGGGGATACAAGGCTCGGCGAGTTACCAGAGGTGGAGCACGAACTCCAAAGGATTTGCAACGAAACTGGCATGCCTCCCAACGTGAAATTCGAGATCGTCACTGGCGCTGAAGCTACCATCGAAGGCGCCGTGTAGACATTCCGAGACCACCGCT
>JBBPRM010000184.1:0-24217 GCA_038092995.1 Xerocomus minutiporus | reverse complement strand
AGTAGTCATAGCCCGGCGCCCAGTCACAGTCCGACAGATCCCATAATGACTAGGCTACTACAGATCAATGTAGTAGTTATAGCTAGCTACAGCCGTGACAATGCCTGCTCAGGTGGGATGGCGCAAACGGGTGGGGACGGCACACGAACGGGCGGGCGCCAACAGTTGGGCAGAATGCGTGAACAGGTGGGAGGGCACGCGGATGCCAGGAGACAAGGCCCAAGGACGAGGGAGAGAGAGAAGGGCGCCACGTCGACGTTGTGTCATCGTCGTCAGAACGAGAGGAGGAGGAAGGTGGGAGGGTGAGTCGCACGGCGCCACGTCGACAAAGACACGTCGCCGTCGTGTCGTCGTCGTCAGAACAAGAGGAGGAAGAGGGTGGGAGGGCGAGTCGTGAGGTGGGTAAGGACGAGGGAGAGAGACGACGCCACGTCGACAACGTCGTCGCCGTCAGAACGAGGAGGGAGGTGGGAGGGCGAGTTGCGAGGTGGGTGAGGACGAAGGAGAGAGGGCGCCACATCGACGACATCGTCATCGTCGTGTCATCGTCGTCGTGTCATCATCGTCAGAATGAGAGGAGGAAGGTGGGAGGGCGAGTCGCGAGGTGGGTAAGGACGAAGGACGGCGCTACGTCGACAAAGACACGTCGCCGTCGTGTCGTCGTCGTCAGAACGAGAGGAGGAAGAGGGTGGGAGGACGAGTCACGAGGTGGGTGAGGACGAAGGAGAGAGAGGGCGCCACGTCGTCGTGTCATCGTTGTCGCAAACAGGACACAAACAGATTGGGGATGGCGTGAGGGCGCACACGGGTGGGGATGGAGCGAACGGGTGGGGATGACACACGAACGGGGCGGGCGCGAACGGTTGGGCAGAGCGTGCGAACAGGTGGGAGGGCACACAGATTGGCGTGAACGGACTGGGAGGTGGGTGCAGTGAGTCGAGGTACTTACCTTTTGCTTTGCAAACGGGCGGGTGGGACTGGGAACAAGCGGGTGGGCTGCAAACAGGCCAGTGGGGGCGGTCGTCGACATGCGCTCTCCTCTCCACGAGGCTGTGCGTGCAAGGCTGAGGGCAGCAGGTGGTCACGACGACGCCATGACGATCGTCGTGTCGTCGTCGTCGTCACGTCGCTTGCGCGAGCACAGTGGGCGCAAGGTGGGTGGGCTTGTCGACAGCAGGGAGACGGCTTGTCGTCATGGTGTCGTTGATGCACAAAGGGCGGGTCATTGGGCAAGGGAGTGAGAGGGCGTATGGAGGCGACATGCGCGAGTGGGCACGTACGTAGAAGCAAGATATCCGTAATATTGCCAGCGAGAACGCCGTCTCATCGACGGCTGGAGGGGACGTGAGAGGACGTGCGCAGGGTGCACGCATTGGCGTGGGCGTTGTGTTCTAGTCCTGTTGCAAGCGAACGGGTGGGGACGGTACACGATCGGGGCGCGCGCCAACAGTCGGGCAGAGCGCACGAACGGGTGAGGGCATGCGGATCATTGGGTGCGAATGGGCTGGGGGTGCAGTGAGCAGGTCGAATGGTAAGGTATTTACCTTCTTTTCTTTTCTTTTTGCGAACTGACCGGTGGTGTTGAAACCGAGCAGGTGGGCTGGAAACAGGCCAGGGGGTTGAGCACTGAGCACTGAGCTGTGAACGAGCTGGCACAAGCAGGCTGGGGATTAGGTAAGCTATAGTCCAAATTTTTCTCTAAGTCCATACCCGACTCTTCGCAACCGTTTGCAACATGGCCCATTTTCCCAGGTCTATCACTCTGCGCCTGGCGATGACCCTTTTACGTCGCTCGCCATCCATCCAGATGGTGCACTGCTCACACTCGGGACGCCCTCGTCAAAGATCCAGATATGTGACGTTCGCTCGGGTACCATGGCGACCACCATCTCGCCCGAGGGTGCACCCTTTTCTGTCAACACCTTGTCCTTTTCCGAAAACAGGTACCACCTCTTGGCCCCCGACACCCTGTCCTTGGTTGCCATCTGGGACCTCCGAAAAATGACGACTGTGCAGTCCATACCGCTCGGTGACGCATTCAAGATCAACAAGGTCGTGTACGACTACAGTGCCAATTACTTTGGGGTCGCTGGTAGCGGGGGCGTCCGCTTGTTTGCGCACAAGACCTGGGACGAATTGGTGCGCACATTCTCGCCCCCGTCGTCCTCGCACGGCTCGAGACAACCACAATGCCGCAACGAGAATGGGGATATCAAAGGTGCACCATTGCCATTGCCCCCTCCCTCTCCTCGCCCCCCTTACAACGACGAGGTCGATGCGACAACGTG
This sequence comes from Xerocomus minutiporus, assembly GCA_038092995.1. Lineage (NCBI taxonomy): Eukaryota > Fungi > Basidiomycota > Agaricomycetes > Boletales > Boletaceae > Xerocomus > Xerocomus minutiporus. The sequence goes on along the minus strand of JBBPRM010000184.1, from coordinate 21,929 downwards.
ACAAGAACGAGGACGACAAGGGTGCGTCCTTATCCTCTCCCTCCTCGCCCACCTAATAAAGACAAGGATGCGAGGGCCCTGGCTCCTTACCTTCTCCTCGCCCACCTTACAACGATGAGGTCAACGCGACAACGCGACAACCACAACGATGGAATGAGAACGAGAACGACAAGGGTGCGTCCTTGTCCTCTCCCTCTCCTCACTCACCTAATTAAAGACCAGGGTGCGAGTGCCCTGGCCCCTTTACCCTCTCTACTAACACCAGCCCAGCTACTACAACAGCAGGCCACCATGCGCATCCCCTTCCAGCCACAGCACTATCAGCAGCGCACCCACTTTGATCGTGACGACATCCCCTACGAGGACCACACCGGCTCATCTGCATTGGTTTGTTCCCTCCACCTCGACCAAAATGCACCCACCTGTCTCTCGACCCGGGACAGCTTCGGGGCCACGCATGATCCCCGTCATGCGCCCCCTGACGAGGACTGGCTCTGCCCTCCCCTCACCCAAACAGTCGCCCCTCCCAATCCCCCAAGACACCTTGATTGACACTCCCTGCCAACCCTCGCAGCCACCACAGCAGTCCCCCGCACACCAACCCAACCGCTTACCAATGCCATGCATGCGCAAAATGAGCGAGATACCCGGTCAGGAACTCCCCCCGCATATTGCATCTCTCAACCCCACTGTCACAGATTTCCTACATTCCCTATCCTGCTCCAAAATCAGACATGTCCGACACAGAACAAGACAAGAAACCCGCAGACAAACCACCCGAGGACGACCTCATTCCAAAGCACGCGAACACGAGTTTGCAGATGGTCAACACCCCAACGTGATCGATGGCGTCTGGCACTGCTCCAACTGTGGCTGTCCCGAAAGCATCGCGATCGGATGACGTAAAGGCCCGTTGGGCAACAAGTCCTAGTGTGGTACCTGCGGTACATGCACCCTTTTTTGATACGCCCCGAGCTGATGCGGCCTCAATCGCGGCGGGTGATGACAACAACACTGCAAGAGCGATGCCGATCGGCGCAACCGCAGATGTGTCAAGGATGTGGTCATGATGTGAGGACGAGGATGACGCGTTGGGGACGAGATCACAACGATGACTGCAACCACGATGCAACCACGAGGAGATCACAACACGCGGGTGCGGATTCGTATTAGTACAGCCGATTGTAGTAGTACAAATTTTTAATATACATGATTTTACTATCAGAAAAAGAAGGGTGATAAGAGATATTATAGAAATTGTACAGGAACACATTGATCACAGAGGGTGACAGTTCTGCATGGACTGCACAGATTACCTAATCTGTGCGCGCTGTACCGAAACTGTACAGATTAGGTAAATCTGTACAGTCCTGTGCGCGCTGTACTAAATCTGTACAGGGGGGGACCTTTCTGTCACACTGTGACAACTGTAACACACTGTGCAGTGCTGTGAGGCACTGCACAGCTAAGTTATGATTTGCTGATGATCCTTCCCCTCTCCCTCTCTCAAGGGCAAAGAGCGCACAGCCCCCACCTCGTACGAGGATCACGCCCCCATTCTCCCCTACGAGGACGCCCCCCTCGACATTAATTCTCCAACCCTCGTGGTTGAAAAACCACGCGGATTCGACTCTGTGCCGGCTTCGGCAAAGCTTTTCCCGTCATTCACAGGAACAGAGCGCCCTCCACAGGTTCTCATCCTGGACGACGGAACCGATTCCAGTGGTCGCAAGACCTTGTTCGCCCGTGCTGGGCACGAACTTTATGCCTATCAAGGCAAGAAAAGGGAAACAGCATTGCGCATGCTCGAGGGTACACAATTCCCTCGCTTTAACAGTCGGTTGAACCGGGATGCTCCCCTTCGCTTCGAGGACGACTCGATGGGACCAGTCAGTCTCATCAATTCCCGAGACGACCTGCGCACCTTGTTCGAGGTAGCGTAGCGGGAACAGGAGGACAACGCACCTCGAACTCGCCAGGCATTGGACCTGGTTACATACCTCAACCTGTGGAAGAAGCACAAGGACCTTGTCACGAACGACCTCGTGCATGCCGCCGTCCGCGCCTGGAAGCCCCCAGCCTGGTATGCCGAAAGGACCAAGCAAAAGAGGAAGAACAGGAGAGAGGAAGCCGTAGCTGCTCGACTACGCGAGCAAGAGCAGCATGCTCGAGTTCAGGACCAATGGTCCGCAATCGCCTCGGCTGCCCCGCTGCCCCAGCGGTACAAGGAATCGGGCCAGATAGGACCCACACCCACTGTTGTGGATACGGACCTGAGTGGTCCCATACCCTCCATAGTTCTCCCCGAGGTCCAACCACAGGCGCCTCGTCATTCCGCCCCCAGACTGCCCGCTCGTCTGTATCAACCCAGAGGGACGATTCGCATTAACCTCAACGCAAAGAACCCTTCGATCCCCCATGGGGCTCCCCCACTCAACGCACCCGTTGACGAGTGGGTGGATTTCATCGAGCAGGCTCAGAAACAATACCCCGGGGCAAATGAGCAGACCGGGCTGCAAAAAACTTTCCTGGGTGCGTTGGGGCAAAGAGCCCATTACGACGATCCCGATTCCCTGATGGGACGTCCAACCCGCCCCAATGTACGAGGATTCCTCCTCCTTGAGCGTCTCGCTCCTGTGTCGCGCAACGACTATAACCGCATGGTTTGGCAACGCGGACTCGTGCGTCTGCTCCTCGTACCGGGACGGTACAACGCCTTCCTTCGACGGGCTGACGTCAGACCCTTCACCGGACGTGGGACTCCCTGGTCATTCGAATTCACCAAGGAGGTGACTATAGCCAAGATCGCAGCCTACCTCACGGCAAACAGCATCACGGCTCAGAATGCCGACGACGCCCTTCCTTGGGCCCGCTGTCTTGCTCGTGAAATGACCAACCGGGTCGAAATGGGAGGGGGCCTCACCAACCCGGCTACAGCGGCGATATACGCTCCCATGCAGGCGGACCTGCGTCTCCCCGTCACTAATGACGAACTCAATCGTTCTGAAGAGTAGTATGAGATGGAGGCGAGAACACTCGGTGTTCAACCAGAGGATGTCCCTCCACTTGTATCCAAACTGAATGCGCCTGGGGACTCCCAGCTGGTCTCACGATTCATAGAGGCCATCCTCCCTTATGACCTTCCCCATGTTTCGAGGGGAGAGGATCTATACCTGGAGGACGTCAGCATGGGTGATGAGGCTGAGTATCCGGACAAGGCCGGGCGGATGTAACACGCAGGGATAGCACCGGTTTCCTTTACTTTGTAATATGAACAATGATGTTGTCTTATATCTCCCCCTTTCTTTCTTCTTTTCTTTACACGAGGAATAACCCTCAACTACCATTGTAGAATAGTGGGGCATAACCCCCAAAATCTCGTTCGATATATCCATTGCTTACAACTTCTCAATGTACGAGCTGTACACCGCCTCTACAGGGGGAGGGTGTAAGGGGCTAAGACCCTTATCTGTCGTTGACACGACATGTCGTTGAGCGGGTGACATATTGTCACTCGCGATCATATGCATGTGATCTAGATGATCACATGCATTCGATTATATTATATATATTATATTATCTACATTATAAAAGGCGAAGGCCATCTGTAGGATGGCCGACTTACACTTTTACCCTTTTACTCACATCAATACTACGACAGTAATCGTCTACGGTGTGAACTAAGGCTTGAGGCATACCCCAACCTTATAGGCAGACAGGCTCGGCATGATAGACCGCAGCGGATTCTCTATAATAGTGACTGGATTCAATAGATATGATTTTGGCGACGATAGACTCACCCTGGTGTATTCATAGTATTGATATTGAAGAGACTTTCTTCCTTTTTTTGATTGCGATCTCGATGGTATTGGAATCCCTTGATAAATTCATGTAATTAATAGAGAGGAATGCACATACATAGCTTACATGTTGGTGGTTTTGACAACTTTAGGGTGGTGTCTGTGTCGTCTGTAACCTTGGACTCAAGTTTGACCAAGAGGTCAGAGTTCTCGCTACATGGAGACTTGTAGTTAGTATACATAGAATACATAGTTACTTACCTTTCCATCTCAGCTGGAAACACTGTCTCAGATCCTGTGATTGCAACCTGGTCGGAAGTCACATTTGATACAATCCTGTATTACTAGTTAGTTCATAAGAGCATGCATACAACCTACCTATCAGTATCGGTATCACTTGTGTCGTCAGGTTCAATCTTCTGTTTGGTATCTCTAAGCCAGACGACGAGTTTCTGTGACATATTGCTGTGAGTCAAGGGGCAAAATGTGAATGTATGTAAACTCACACGAGGTTGATCAACAGGGATTGGATCAATGTCGACAACATATTGATTCCAGTCCATGGATATTCCTTCAACTCAGATCACTGCAACGTTCTTGACTACCTCAGGTATGATGTGCATAGGGGCTGACATGATACTGGTGTTGTTAATCTTATCAGTTTTAGGTAGATCTCGGCGACAGATGCAAATGACTAAGCAAATCGTGGACAACGCTCCATCTACACAACCAGCACACATTCCCATCTGCCACACTCGCAATCCTATACAATAATCCACCACACTCCAGGACGTCTTTCTAGATGTTCTGGTAGTGTGAACAACATGTTTTCAAAACAAGCTCCCATTCTCAACCATAGCTGTTCCTCGCAAGATTTGCAGAGTCTCAAGTCAATTTTAGACTCAAGGATACATTCCTCCTATGGCTCTCGGACATCCTACGAAGACTTAGTATTGTCCAATCCAGAAGAAGACAGTTCACAACCACTTTCTATTACCAGCAATGAGAACGACCCTGTAAGTTCTCTCAAAGTTTTACATTGCTTCGTTCTAAGTACTTTCTACAGGCCTCAGATCACCGCTTCCATGACCTTTTACCATTCAGAATTGACCTGCTTCCTGGAGGGCTTCATGGAAGTGTAAGAACCACACTGATGCACATATATTCCATCCACTGATACTGGCTTGCACTGATAGGATAGCAATTCATCTGCGTCTGCATCAGGCTCATTTGGATACCACTCCCCTGATTATAAGGGATCCCAACTTTTACAAGTCAAACTGGCCAACGCAAAATGTTTAGTGGAGGAGTTACGCAAACATGTCTCGCAGCTCGAGACAAATGAGGTCAGATGGAAAATTCAGACACAAGTGCTAGAAGCAAAGCTAAAGACATCAAGGTTAGTAATTTCTGATTGATCTGGCTATGACTCATATATTCCAGGTTAATGTATGAGTCCCTGCTTGAGCAGATCAACAGCTTGAGCGTCAATATGAAAAATGACATGGTTCCACGTTCCTGCAGCTCCCGACCCACATTCCATGAACTCCTGTTGGATTTGCATAAACAAAACACCAATGTTCTGCTTGTCCCCATCCCAAGGGGATATTCTATTGGATGCGGGAGGATGACATCAAGAATATCAGAATGGCCAAGGCATTCTCAGTGTCTCATGCCGTCCAAACGAGTCCACTACTGGTCAGGGCCATCAGGGCACTAGCAAAGGATCGACCCCATTTATTATCAGTGCAGACGGCTACATCGTAGACAACACATGGCAAGGTCAGATGTGTGACCATATGCAGTCACTATGGCAAACCCTCGCATTCTTTGAACTCGCACATACAAGCTGGTCAAAGGCGACCTCCCTTGCAATGGAATTTGTTGCGCTCTCTATGTGCCTCGAATATGAAGAGTTCCGGCTCTGCGACAAGGACCGGAAGGTCGACACCTTCGCAACTAGGCACTACCCTAACTGGAAGGGTAATACACACTCAGCTACTATCAAGAACGAGGTCAAACAAGAGGAGCTCGTCAGCTCCACTCAGAAAGTAGTCGAAATGAGGTCAATGGGCAGATGGTTCTGAAGCGCTCTCATGTCAGTCCTGCAAATGGAACATCCCCCTGCACTCCTTCCACTATCCATTGCTCCAAGAAGAAGAAAGATGAGCATGTAGTCAGCGAGCCCTCTGCCGTTACTAGAGTATCATATTCGTTTGTTGAACAAGATCTGCACTCTACCTTGGTTGACGCACCAATAATACATGGACTGGAGTCAAGTTCTCTGGCCCCCACCAGTTCATTCCTCTCATGAGCCACTTCACCTGTGACGACTAGCACAAATATTCTGTCCAATGAGAAGCCCTCGCCTGGGCGAAATCACATTAGCGTAAGTACTGAGCTAATCTTTAAAAAATAGCTACTAACTTATTGTAGATTATCAACCCACTTTCCTGATGGACCAAGGGGTGCAACAGTCCGATGGATCTATCTACTCCTGCAAGTGCAGGATTGTCCACCACCAAATTCATGCAGCAACTCGCAAGCACCCATGTCAACAATCCCAATGAAATCATTGGTCCTTTGACTTCGGCTGGAAGGATGGTGTTATTCCAGAAAATGTCCAAGTCATTCCAAGCCATCGCTGCTTCCTCCTCTGAACCAAAGGCAAAAGGGAGTTCGAGCGGACAACGTCACACTGCCAAGTAAGTAATATATATATTTTGACGATATATCTACTGATTTGTTCTTACCTTCAGGGGCATCTGTCATACAGAATATATGGAGCGGAACCCAGGGAAAACAAACAGCTAAAATTGCTTGTAATTGAGGATACCAACGGCCCTCAGAAGAGTAATAGACTCACTAAAAAGCAGGAGGCACGCACATTGGAGGCACAAGAGATAGCCTCAGCGACAGAAAGGACAACAGAGGAACCACCTCACACAAACATGGAGGGAGACCCAACCATTTTCAAATCCGCTGAGGCATCCAAGACCTCACTGATAGAACATGCAGATCACCCAGGATTCCTGGACACAATCCGTAAAGGATATGAGGGCGACTCTGTATTCGCCAAAATCAAGACTCAACCAGGTCATTACCTGTTATTCAAGGGAAAGGATGAATTTATCTACACAACTAATCGTGGAGGAGAGGAGGTCCTCTATTTGCCACGCGTCAAGTACAAGGACGATGCTATGACCACGATGGTCATTGACAATGCGCATTGGATACTGGGCCATTTTGGTTCCCAGAGGACGGCGGATTACATCCGCAGATGGTATTGGTGGCCAAAACTTGGCCAGGAGGTTGACAGATTCTATAGGACATGCCCTATGTGCCAAGTAACTAAAGGAGAAAATCAATCACCCAAAGGATTACTGCACGGTTTACCTGTGCCGAAGCGACCTTGGGAATCAATCAGGATGGACTTTGTCGGTCTGTTCCTGCCGAGTGAAGGGCATGATTCATCAGCAAAACCCATTTTTCATCTGTGAGTTCTGTCCAGACCTGTCAATACTTGTCACCAACCTGTGGAGACCTGTCCAGGCCTGTATAGCATGGGACCTTAAGTAAACTTCAAATACACATGGTACCCTATTGGACAGACCTAGACAGACCTAGACAGGTCTCCACAGGTTGGTGACAGGTATTGACAGGTCTGGACAGGTCTGGACAGAACTCACAGATGAAAAATGGGTTTTGCTGATGCTATGGGTGATGATCTGTCAACTAACGTTGATGATTCACCTAATCCCGGTGATAACAACTATCCGAGCATCAGAACTTGCTGGTAAATATATACAGGAGATAGTACGTCTCCATGGACTTCCGGAATTGATCATCTCCGATCATGACACTAAATTTACATTGAAATTCTGGCGAGAGTTGCACTGAATGCTTGGTGCTAAATTGATGATGTCAATAGCATTCCATCCGCAAACTGACAGCGCGTCCGAACACACAATAAGGAATGTGGTACAGATCCTGCGTTCGGTCGTTCAGCCAGACCAGCGAGACTGGGTAATGAGGATACCGATGGTAGAGTTTGCCATCAACTCGAGCATAAGCAGCTCGACGGGATTTGCTCCATTCGAGCTGAACTATGGGTTTATGCCCATCTTGAGTCAAAGACTTGATGAGGGAAAGACATCCTCAGCACCAGGTATACACGCATTTGTACAATAACCAAAGGAAAACCTCGAAATGGCTCATGACACCATCATTGAGAGCAGGATTTCTCAGACATATTACATCAATAAACAGTGGACAGAAGGAGAATCTCTCAAGATTGGCAATCTCATGTATTTGTCTACACAAAATCTGAACATGCCTAAAGGGCGTGCTAGGGAACTGATACCTAGGTACATCGGCCCAATGAAGATCATCGAAGCTGATGAGACGACAGAGTCATATGTTCTGGATCTACATCAGGAAAAACCTCAACCTGATAATTGCAACAAAATATAGGAAAAACACAGTTATTTTGAACAAAAAGTTACAAATATAACATTTTCAAAAATTTGTTACAATTTCCTAGTCCCCTCAAATCATTTGTATAATATGTTACTAATGATAGATTATTTTTAACAATTCTATACTATTATCTGTGATTATGTAGGATATTTATTATGAATATATCTGTTTTTCAAACATAAAGATTCATAATTGTACTACATTATTATATATTTCAGATTGATTATCTTCAATCTCACATAACACTCATACAGTTTGATAGAGGACAACATTAATATATATTCAAATCTACATACAATAGCTACAACACAAGAGCCATGGATACATACACATACAATACATGAGTAGAGACAGAGGGCATATAATATGCTATAGCAGAATGGATAAGGTAGGGACCACATAGTTCCAACCAATGTCATGTGCTGTAACACAATGTGACAAGACGGTAAAGATAAGTCAGTGGCTGAGTCAGTGCTGTGGTATATACAAAATAGGAAGTGTTTCAGTGGCCTACTATGGAGAGCTTTAGTACGAATATACAACAATAGAATTATAAGCAAACTATAGAATGGGAGAAATGAAGATATTAAGTAATAAGTTTCTCATCTAGTGTCTTAAGAATGCTCTCGGGAAGCATACAATGTCCATGATACTTCTTGCAAGCCCAAGCAGGCTTGCGGCGTCCCATTCTCCATGCGGATGCTGTGACATGGACACAAAATTGCCGAGGCCGAAAGAAATAGTAAGATGGTTTCCCAGGTTTTTCACACCATCTAACTTCAAATTCTTTAATATCAATTCAGCACTCTACCTTCATTCAAAAACAGAACCTTTAGAATCTCTAACATTGATAATCCTAACACTGATAATCCTAACCTTGATTCTAACCTTTCACCCAGATATACTTTATATATAGATTTATCAGATCTTGAAATGTTTGTATCTCAGGTGTATCTCAGCCAGATCTCTCGCTTTTTGGATGGATGGATAGCCCTGATCATGTAGTATATTACATCCCACCAATAGGAAACCTCAAAGTTTAATATACATTCACTAATAAATAATCAAATCTATATAGATCTAAATGACATGTGACTTTATATAGCTTATATCTCAGTCAGTTCTGCATTGAACCCTTCAGGCAAGGGGCCGTTTTAGCGCCCTCGATCTGTAGTATATTCCATATGTATAGTACAATGGATGAAGGGTCAGTCTAACCATTTAAAAGACCAATCCTGTCAAAACTGGTCTAAACCAGTCTTAAAATTGATTAGGCATATGTAAGTGTCCATACCCACACCATAGCCACCATGGGGTACATATCCACATGGTCATGGGTATGAGCTAGGGTATGAGAAAGACAGATCCCTACCCATACCCTTACATACCCACACCCACAACCCACCATGGGTATGTGATACCCATGCATTTGCCTACATACACCTCCCTTGTTATGATTCATTTCCCATCGTACTCTTTTCTCTTGGACTCATCATTTCCTTTCACCTACAGCTACTCCTTCCTTCCATGTCTCCGGCCCAATGGCCCTCACTTGTCTTGTAGTCGTATCCTCCCATCGTATTTCCCCTTTGTCATTCTGCTTACTCTCTGTGCGATGCCATTGGCTTTGATGACTCATTTCACCTTTGTCATCCTTGTTCCATGCGATTCCATTGCATTCTTCATTCCTTTCTCTCACACCAGCCCTAAACTACTAGGACCTATATATACCATCAATACTTGTATCGTTTCCCTTAAACCTAGATCTCCTCTGTACTCTCTACCTTGTGTATGAATCTAGTCCTTTGACTTCTCTTGTCCCTTGACTCCTTGAAAGCCTACGCCCGTGCTTTGAACAGGTGTCTTGTCCCTTGAACCCTTGAACCCGTCGAGTAGGAAACCCCCTCGACCATCTCCTTATATTCCAAGTAGAAACCCCCTTGAACATCCCTTGAACCCTTGCCCCTTCACAGAGGCCATGCTTGCTGCCCTACCTGGGACCAAGTGTAACATCCCTCACCTGCACGTGCCCAGTCCCACCCGTGTGTCCGCACCACTGTCACCATCACCCTCATGTGCGCATGCCCAGCCCCACCCATATGTTCCACCCGTGTTCCACCCACCTCCCTCACCTACGTGTTCCCCAGCCGTCGCCCATGCACAGCCGTCACCCCACCTCCCTCACCTGTGCGTGCCCAGCTCAACCTGTACGTTCCACCCATGTTGCACCCACCTCCCTCACCTGTGCGTGCCCTCTTCCACCAATCTATCTCCCCCATGTGCCCCATCTACCACTACCCCCTTGTGCCTTCTCCCCCTCATGCCCTCTTGCCCTTGTACTTATGGTAGTAGTCTATACTACATATATGTGTCATTGTATTAGTTGTTTGAATAATAATTTAATTTTCTTTTTCATAACTGGTGTGATCAAGCAATCTAAAGTGTAAATAATATAGCAAGATTGGCTCTAATTAGCTCTAATTAGAATTGGACTAAAAAAGGCTAGCTAAGCAGCTAAGATCACTAATTAGAGGATATTAGAGTTAATTATTGAAAATTAGAACTAATTAGAGCTAATCTGGGATAATTAGAGAATGGGGTTTTTCCTGATGTCCATGGCTAACAAAAGTGTGACCCATACCCGTACCCGCGACCTGCCGCAGGTATCTGATACCGTGCAGATCTCTAGTTAGGAGTGTGAGCACATACAACTGTAGTCTTTTCTTCTCTTTTGCTCGCTTGTGAGCTGTTTCGCAGATACTGGGCCAATATATCCTGCACTGGCTATGCATTTTCATACTTCATTAAAATCGGTAACTTCATTTGTACCTAAATCATGAAGTGAATGCGCATATATTCACATGCATATAGATGGACTTTGCATGCTTACCTCCCGGATAACCTTTTCAACTAAGTGATTGTTGCGTTGGTGGTTTATTGTGCGAGTGATGTTGAGGTATTTGATTGCTAACCTCCAAGTCATTTGCTGTTTTCAACACTGTCAGCAAAAACAGTTCAGAAATCAGGAAACATGAATGGAGATGTGATAGTATTGTTCCTTGTTTTCCATAAGGCCTAACTTGTCAATTATTCAATAGCCTTTGCCCTCACCTCGGCAGGGTTGGCCCTTTGGTCTAGGAATGAGGTTGGATGGTTGAATTGTGGGATACTTGGGTCTTGTTGTTCGTCATTGTTTTGCACTTTCATTTCCTGGATAGGTGTTGTAAGATAAGTAATCAATCACAATATCACATATGAGTGAGAAAATCCAGTTGTTCTTTTATCTGTGTGATCGTTTGTGCCAATGTGGCCTTCTTTGAGCACTTTGGTACAGGTAGCTTGGGTTTTGGGAGTGTTGGCATAATGATGGGATTGAGTGTGGTGGCAGCTTTCTGTTGAGTGTTGAGTGAGGCATAGAGGTGTTGAATGAGGCATGCAGGCATCACGTGCACAGCATCACTCAAAATTTCACCAAGTTCATTTGTATGGACACTCACGATGCACCAACATTGCCAATCAAAAGCCCTTCAGACCAAAGTGAGACCACATCAAGCAATGCTAGTGTACTCTAACATGTGGTAAACACCTTAGCCTTCGACAGCGCCGTTGTCATTATCACAAAGTATTGTACAAGGGACTCTTTGGAGGGATACGAGCATCCCAGAGCATTGACTCTGTGGACTCAGACACCAACATCCAATTAGGTAGGAAACATTCATTTTTACTGACTATGTCTACCTCTCATTATTGCAGCATATTCTTCAGATGGGATCTCAGACTCGGGGGGAGAAATTGAAACTAGACAACTGGATATTGAACCCATCATAAGTTCCACAATGGATTGTTTCCCATTATCTGGGAATGAGTCCTGCTCCTCCAGCAAACATTCTGTCAGTTCCAATTGGCTTGATCAAGAGGAGTTTGGTCACGATGGCTGTGATTGGGTAGCAGATGATGAATCAGAGGGAGACGCACACAATGAGTGGCTTTTTGATCCAGAGATGCAAAGTCTTGCACTACAAGCAGAGGAAGAACTGATGTTCAGTATGTATATGTATATCCTGGTCAATTGAATTTGTGAGCCTGATACAATACAATCCATGATGTAGGGGATAGGATTTTAACCGACCACAACCGTGATAACATATGAGCTTTCAATCTGCTCGTCAAAGGGAAGATCACACAGTCTGCATTCCAACAAATGAGATACATGTTTCAACACAAGATGGACCTGGACTCAGGATACACAATTATATGCCAGATGGAAATGCTCACTGGGATCATGCCAGTAAAGTATGATTGTTGCATCAATTCATGTGTTCTGTACACGTCACAGTATGCTCCTCTCCCTGTTTGCATCTGTTTGCACCCTCCTGCATCCTGCGTCCCCATCCACCCATTTACCTCATCTGTTTGTGTCCATTTGCGCCCCCCCTGCATCCTTTGTGCCCCATTTGCGTGCCATCTCCACCTGTCCCCATCCGTTCGCACCCTGTTTTTGCACCGTCCCACCTGTGCATGCCATCCCAACCTGTTTGCTGTCCTGTCTGTGGAGTCTAGCTCCTGCTGGCTTGCCTTTCAACCACCTGCCCATTTCCAACCCTACCTGCCCATCCGATCTGCTGTCCGCCCCGACCCAGCACTCCCATTTCGTAAATATAGTTGTACATTTTGTAGTAGCAAATACACATTCAATATATTTTTCCCTCCTGTTCTGAGCTGTTAGAATGACTTCGAACATATCTGCTTGTCATGCTTAATGTGCTTGCCCACAGTGTCAAAATGTGTGCATCAAGCTTACTGGTCTTGCTGTGCTAGCGCTGCACCGCTTAGTCAGCAAGTCAATTTAAGCTCACAACAAGCCAAATAAAGCATGCTGTAAATTTACTGATGAGGGCATTCCGGGAGTCCCGGAACTCATCAACTCTTGCATTGTCTAGACTGAGACTGGTGTCCCAGACAGGACATTCGTGTACTACTATTCTCAACTGCCAAGTACACAGCATTCATATTGAATGCATGTGCATTTGGTATTTAGATGCTACGCCCATCCTCTGTACATGTTCAACTCCAAGCACGAACTTATCCAAGTGTTATGGGATGTAGTATGTAGTAAGTCAGTCAATAGTATCAATACACCATTGCTAACTCATTCCCCCTAGTTCAGGAGCAAGCAGTGTTGGAGTGGAACCTCTTACACTGTGACTCCAGTTTATTCAACATCATGATTGAGGATTGTGAGGGTAGCAGCTGTGGCATGCTTATTAATTGGGAATTTGCTGTTTTACACTGACCAGATGATTAGTATGACATCGGAGGAACAGTACATAGTATTTTATTTCGGCTGTGCTCATCAAATTTTATCAAATCTAGGGCAAGATTCCCTTTATGTTGCGAAGGCTGCTCTCACAAGTTGTCCATTCAATTCCATTGGTCAGATCTGAGCCTTATAAAACACCATCAACCTCATTACCTACTGAACCTCAACGTGTCATGCAAACTCATTGTGACAATCTTGAGTCACTCTTCTATGTGTTTCTCTGGGTCTGTATCAAATACAAGGGACCTTGTGGCATGGAGTGTCAGTTAGGTCCTCATTGTGAATATCTTCCTCTACAATGGACAGCAAAACCAGCTGATGTCGCCATGGCAAAAGTTTACTTTTTCAACCCCTCATGACCATGGATGGGGTATCACACATAGTGTTTTAAAGTCCAGTCCAGTGTCAAACATGCTATTCTACGGAGTAGGAACATTGTTAAGACGCACCCTTGGTTAGCTAGTTGTGACTTGTAGTTGCACGTAGTGGTCAGAGGATAAGAGTCTATTAGAACTCAGAAGCTGAGTTCGAATGCTATATAGTGTTACACTAATAGATTACCTAATACTACGGTTAGGGGTTGGAACTCGTATACTACTTGTTCAACACTCCCCCTCGCTGAGCAGCCATCTTCAGGCACATGAGCATATAGAGTGTAGTAAATAGCAAAGTAGGCTATGGAAGATTAGAATAATTCTAGACCTAACTCTGAACGGAATTGTTCAAACTTAACTCGCCCAAGGTTCTTTGTGAACTTGTCTGCAGGATTAGATGCACCTTCTATGTAAAATACTTCGATATGCCATCCTTGATCCAGTCACGTACTGCATGTCATGGTATTTCAATGTGCTTATTCCGTGTTTCTGTAACTGGGTTGGATGACATAAAGATGGATCCTTGGTTATCACCACAGATAGGGGTCAGTTTGAGTTTGTAACCTATTTCACCGAGTAATTGTCGGATCCAGACTGTTTGCTACAATCAGATAATGCAACATATTCAGCCTCTGTGGAAGAGAAGGCAACGCACTTCTGTTGTCGCGATCACCAGCTGAAAGTGCAATTGGCTAGTTTAATAAACCAGCCAGTCTGAGAGCGTCTATTGTTCGGGTCAGATGCCCAATCTGCATCTGTGATCGCTATTAATCCAGATCCCTTTGCTCCATCGAATACGAGAGCATAGTTACGGGTTCCAAGAAGGTAACGGCAGATGTACAGCACCTTGTTTACATGTTCCTCAGTGGGATTGGCAGCATGTTTAGATAAGGCAGTGACAGTGTATGTGATATCCAGACGGGTACCGATCATGATATACATCAATGATCTGATAATAGTTTGGAATCAGGTTCGCAATTCCGGGTTTACAGGGCCGTCGTATTTAAGAGGATAATACCCCTGAGGCAAAGGAGTGGGTGCAACATGTGCATTTTGCAATCCAAAGTGTTCAATTACTTTATCCAGATACGCGCACTGGTCGACTAGTATCTGTTTTTCTTGATGTTGGATGCGCATATAGAGAAACTCAGTTGCTACAACAAGATCTCTGCATTCCCATTTTTGCATAAAGTGCCCTTTGATCTCATCAACTATGGCCTTGGTAGGTCCACAGAATATGGCATCGTCTACATAGACAATGGCTACAACCACATGGGAGCCTTTCCTTCTGAAGAGGAAGATGCCAGGATCAGATTTGAGACGTTCGAACCCGAGTTCTTTCATGGACTCGTTTAGAGTGTTCCACCAGGCTAATCTGGCTTGTTTAAGTCCATACAATGCTTTTTTAAGACGGAGGACTTTGCCTTCAAAGCCAGGGATTTTAAACCCTTTGGGGAATTCCATGTAGATCTCTTCATCTAGATTGCCATACAAGTAGGCGGATCTAACGTCTACGGCTTCCATATGCCAGTTTTCCAGGGCAGCCAGAGCCAGCATCAATCTGACGGTCTCATAGTGCACAACTGGAAAGAAGATTTGATCGAAGTCAATGCCTTTGATCTGGGAGAATCCTTTGGCGACTAGTCGTGCCCGTTTACGACCGTCTGGTTTAACGTCAAATACACATTGGTTTTTGATAACTTGTCAGTCTTTAGGTCAATCAATGATATCAAATATGTCTCTTTGTTTTAGCATGTCAAGCTGCTTGCGACAGGCAGTTTTCCACTCTTCTTGAGTTGCTGCAGGTAGTTTGTTGATATCCTTAAATGTCCATTCACATATGGGTTTAGCACTAGGGTCTGCGGGTGTGTGCTTATTGAATGAAGTCTGCTCCCCCTTCCTGGCATAGTTGCTCTAGGAGGTCTTCAACCTTAGACTCAGACTCATTAGAGGAGGCAGAGGGAGATCTGTCCTTAGATCCGCTAGGAATAGCAGGTGTGCTGGGAAATTGACCAGGCATATCTGATCCAGATGGACCAGGTTTCTCTACATGTTTGCGCCATTCAGTATCTTTTTCTATATCCTTCACCTGTTGTGTTGGATGGTCATCACCATAGACATTATTGGGCCGTTTAGGCACACAAGTATCACATTTAGGGCGTGTAGGTGGAGGAGGGACTGCCTTAACCCTAGGGGGGGCAGGCATTTTACCGGAGATGCGAGGTGGAGATGGAGGTGGTCTCGGTGATGGAGTGCAAGGAGGGACAGGAGGAGAGGGTGGATGTGGAGATGCTGGACGTTGTGCAGGCGGGTTGCCAACACGAGGAATAAAATCCTCATCTGAGGGTATATCCGGGATGTAAACATCAACTGGATTAGGTTGGGCAGCACAATCCACCAGCGTACAACGTGGGGGATTCTTATCACACCTAGGAAAGTGCTTCTCATCAAAGAGAGCATGCACTGAAATAAAAATAATATTGTTGGGGGATCACATGAATAGGAAATTTGATACACCATGAGCTTAGACTTAGGGGCCAGCTTATTGGCGTGGACATCTTCAGGGAGATGTACATATGCTCCACAGCCAAAGATGCAAAGATGGCTTATGTCTGGGGGTGAGGAATGGAGAAGCTCATATGGGGTTTGCCAGTTGTGTCGGCAGATAGGTGTCCTGTTATACAGATGTATGGCATGATCCCAGCTAAACTCCCACCAGGACTCTGGAATGCAAGCCTTGAGGCGCATGGATTCAGATTTGTCCATAATGGTGTACATCATGAAACCTCTCTGCACGACCATTTTGTTGTGGGGTATGGGGTGCACTCTGGAATATGCGTATCCCATTGTCGAGTAACACTTTGTCAAAGGCTTGAGATTTGTACTCTCCCCCTGCATCGGACATCCATCCTTTGATTTTGGCATTAAACTGAGTAGTCACCATTGAGATGAACTGTTTGGTCACCTGTAATGCAGCATCTTTCGTGTGCAAAAGGCGTGACCAGCCAAATGACGTGTAGTCATCAAAGAATGATATAATGTATTTATACCAATGGTAGGAGTCTGTTGGAAAGGATTTTAAATCTGAGTGGACAAGCTCGAAAGTGGATGACGCTCAACTTGAGTCCAGCAAGAAGAGGCAGTTGGGCATTTTGCCTTTCACACACCCAGGACATATAGAGTCCTGTGCAGGAAACTCAATAGAATCAGGAAAATTGTGTGTGTGTTTGCACGTGTGCTTGAGAACTTCCTTGGAAGGATGACCGAAACAATGATGCATGATATCATAGTCAATCCATTTTTCGGATTGTGTGTGGGCAGCAGCGGATGGGACATGTTCAATAGTATACATGTTTTGACCCATTTTACCAGGAGTGAAAGGAGCACCCTTGGCAGCACTTATTTCAAACTCCGATCTGTTTGCAGACCTATTAACACCTACAGCAAAAACTGATCTCTCAGACATCCCTTCTTGCCCTCCTCACCTCTATGATACAAATATGGCCCAAAGGACCCTCGAGCATCCTGAGAGCCATTCTGTAGGGGCTCATGTGGACCTCAAGTGTCCCATGCACGAGGCTCTCGTGGAACACTTATTTAGTATCATGTGACTCAAGACCTACTCCCAAATCCTTGTGAGGGCTACGGTGCGCCTCTCTGTTTGCATTGTTGATGTCTCTAAATGTTTTTTTTTCTGTCATACAACTTCCTTTTTCTGTCGACCACACTACTATTTTCGTGACGATGCATCTCGGTGAATCTCTACCCCTCTGCTATGTTTGTAGCAAACATTCCATTCCTGGCCACCGATCCTCACACCAATCTAAAGGCTCAGTCCCTCCCGTTGGTATTTCTTTGCATGCCGATCTTGCCAATCGCATTGTTTTCATTTGTTTTTTTTTGTAGTGGCTTCCATTTTCTGTCAACCACACTACTATTTTCGTGACCACACATCTCGGTGAATCTCTACCCCTCTGCTATGTTCATAGCAAACATTCCATTCCTGGCCACCGATCCTCACGCCAATCTATAGGCTCAGTCCCTCCCGTTGGTTGTTCTTTGCATGCTGATCCTCCCAATCCCAGTAATCTCATGATCCATCCTACTCTATTTGTCCTCTCAGTTACGTTTTGCCGGTCGTAATTACTCTATGTTTCTTTTGGTGCAATTTCTCGAATGTTCATTATGGTTTACTTGTTCCCCTCATCCCAATGTGGTAGATACACGATACTTCAATCAATTCATTCGAGGGAAGATCTTTACAAGTTAAGATGAATACCGTATACGAACGACATTCATGATATGCAATCAAAAAGAACTTTGAGCCAAGACAAGAAGAGGTTCAAGAAATAACCCAATCTACTACCTTTACATCTTACTTTCGCTAGGCAGCTGCTGAGGTTCATTGAGGGGCTGACGAGAAGGGCCAGGAAGCGATGTATTGAAGTGGATCAGGTCCGGATACAATCTGTTGCCATAGCGAGGATCATGGAAGCCCCCGTACATCCCTTGTGGATCCATAAAGACAGGATCTGCATACATTCCACCAGGGCCCAGATAAGGAAAGTACGGCCATTGGGTGCGATACAGATAACCACCTCCAATTTGCTGGCAAGATTGATCCGCCCACTCACCCTGCTCCCCTACAATGTACTCATGGTAAAGGGCAGGAGGTTTTGGGGGCACGATGGGCGGACCAGAAGACACGACGGGCACAGGAGGGAGTGCAGAAGTCACAATGGGCGCAAGGGGAGCAGAACCCAAAGGTGGTGGACTTGGCGCAGGAGGGGCAGACAGTTCAAGGGGTGCAGTTGGCATGGGCAAAGCAGATGACGTGGGGGGTGTGGGAGGCATAGTGACAGGGGGTGCGGGAGGCACAGTCGGCATGGGCAAAGCAGACGATGTGGGAGGTGTGGGCAGCATAGTGACAGGGGGTGCAGGAGGTGCAGGAGATGGGGATGGTGTGGGAGGTGCATCTGCCACTGCAGAGCCTGAAGTGCTGGCCATGGGGACTTGGCCAGTGACTGCAAACGTGCATTTCTCTTGGGAGACGGCGAAGAAAGAACCATAGCATCCAAAGCTCCTTGCAGGTCGTGGGACGTGGGCATGACAGGCCTTGGATATCCTGGGGGTGCACAGAACACGTCATGCTGCTCACTGGATCCTATAATTAATAAATTAATAACTGCTCATGCTTGATGTTGCTTGAAATTTTACCTT
Source organism: Xerocomus minutiporus (assembly GCA_038092995.1). NCBI lineage: Eukaryota > Fungi > Basidiomycota > Agaricomycetes > Boletales > Boletaceae > Xerocomus > Xerocomus minutiporus. Next base: position 2,736 of record JBBPRM010000184.1, on the reverse strand, counting down.
TAACAGTGGTATCACTGAGAGTGTCTCTGTCACTCTCAGGCAAGTCCATATTGGTTCGAAACATCTGCGTTGAGACAGCGCGTGCTTTCCCCTTGACATCGCACGTAGCCAGTTTTTTTCCAGGACAGCCAGAGTCCAACTCAGCTCCCTTTCGCTTGCGAGAACCAGGGTCTGGATGATCTTCTTGAGTGGCAGTGACTCCACCAGCACCTGAACAGTCAATGGCTTCGTCGTCAGAAGAAAAATCCAGGGTCACTTGTTCGAGAGCCTTCCTTCAGATCTTGGGCTGCATTTTACGCTTGACATCTTTAGTGGGCCATTCAACAGCCTCACTGGGCACGTGAGGGGGAGAATTTGAGTCATCCCCACTACTAATGATGATTGGGTTGTCATCTATAGTGAGTGGGGTGCGAGCGGGTTTGCGCTTGATACGTAACTGACATCGATGCGTGGGAGGCGCATGGGCCCCTCGAAATTGATACTGATGTCAGTATAGATCTGTTGGGCATTCCCCAACTTGTGGTCTGAAGGTGGCAAGGCGCCGATTATCACTGGCGACAATGATTGTACGAGTGCTCCTATGGAACAATCAGTTTAGACTACCTTTTGAAAATAAATAAACAGCTTACGTTGCTTGGCCCTATCTTTGACCCTGGTGATCGTTATTTCTTTGCTCTTGAATGTACTACAAAGGTCACGTTGTTCTCCCTTCTTGAGGATGGTAATGCCCTTCGATTTGTGAGTGCTGCGTTCACTAGGCATGGGCATGGTCACCGGCCATCCAGTGATTACCAAACCCTGGTTCGCTAGGATCGTGACCAGGGCAGTCCAAGGGAAGTTGGTTGGCTTAAACATCGATACATCAGCTTTGACAGACTCTATTAATTGGTGAGTATGGATGATAAAATACGAAATCAAGATTGGCTTACCGAAAAGGGCCTTGATCGACTTCTTGATGTAGGGTATCATATCAGCCTCCGATGTCAAGCCTTCATTGGCCAGAGGGTTTGTGGACAAACATGTTGCATCTGCCCCACCCATGTCCGTAGAGGAAGATGGACCTGGCGCAGCTGCCGTCAAATTTGTGCGGCAACCCAGCTGTTCGTGTTCGTCATTCACCTGGTCACCAGGATTGCTGAACGCATCATGAACTACTTCCAAAGACACCTGATTACTTTGATTTGTACGAATGAGTAACACCACAATGGGAAAAAGAAGAATACATACTATACATGTGCCTTCAAGTGTCCGATCATAGCATCATTGTCAGCACGACAGCGAGTCTCAAAAAATTCCCTCGCCCCAGGGGTGGTGTAAGCAAAGCCAAGCGAAGCATCCTGGTTGACAGTGTTGCCGCAGATCACGACCGCAGCCTCAAAACCATGCTTGGCAGCCGCCATCTCCAACTAATTGAACGCCTTAGATGGGAATGTTCGCAATCACGCCAAACTACTCACCAAAGTTGTTAACTTCTTGGATATTTTGTTGAATGAATTAGACCGCTGGGCAACAGTATGGGGTGAACCGTCCAACATCTTGATTGCGTCGTGAGTCTCTAGAATTTCCTGCCACGCATCCTGATTTTCTTCCCTAAACTTTGCATAAAGTTGGCCACGAACACCAGGTGTGACTGCAAACGGCATCAGCAACAATGAAATGATAGACCACCTGGTCATACACACTTGGGGTTTCAACAGGAAGACCCAGCCTTTGCCGCTCCTGTGCTTCGTTTTTTGCGAGGTATCTCGCATATAGATTCCAGTGATTGGTACCGTCAGTGATGGAATGTCTGCAGCTCTTGTGCCAGCCGTCCATGATTTGCTGGGCAGTCAGAGATGTGTTACTGATCAGATCGGTGAGGATTATTTCGAGTCTTTCATAGCCATTGTTGAGGAGGCCATTGACTCTGGCAGTGCGTCGCCCAGATGTCGGAGTAGATGGTTCGCTATCCATGAGTTCCAGGACTTCTCCTTTGACTTCTCCTTTGTCTGGTATGTGCTCGAAGGGTAGCTGAGTCGATGGTGGAGGTTCAAGGCTGGTGACATGCTCATCCACGGGTGATGCGATGCAGGTGACAGGCAAGGGCGGCTGAGTGGAGGGAGGAGGCTCAAGGCCAATCTCGGGATGCTCCTCCAAAGGAGACGGTGTTGGAGGAATGACACAGGTGACAGGCAAGGGCAGCTGAGTGGAGGGAGAAGGCTCGAGGCTGATGGCGCGCTTGTCCACGGCGGACGCAACGACATGGGTGATCGGCAAAGGCGGTTTGTCTACAACCAAGGTCGAGGACTCAGCAAGTAAGAGAGGATCTATACATGAGTCGTCGACTTGAGCCAAAGACGCTGGTTGGTTCAAGACTGGAGGGGGGCCGGGAAGCATGGGAGGGACAGGCACAGGCACACTGCTCCCAGGAGATGGTGTGGTCACGGAAGAGAGAGGGGAAAGGGCGGGAGAGAGAGGGATAGGCATGCTGCCACCAGGAGATGGCGCTCGGCTCACCGCTGAAGGGGCGGCGCCCGCCTTCGGACATACGGTGTGAAGGGCCTCGTTGTCTGAGACAGGCATGGCAGTAGAGCTAGGATTGGGCTCTGTGTGCTGGGCCCTGCGTCATCCAGCCATAGGGAATATCGTGGGTATACCCTGGGGTATCTGAGCTCATACCCACACCCATACCCACAATATACCCATACCCACAGCCGTGGGTGTGGGTTTTACGTGGGTATCCAAATCTCATACCCC
>JBBPRM010000183.1:0-24250 GCA_038092995.1 Xerocomus minutiporus | reverse complement strand
GTGATAGACAATTAGATCAATTAGACCAACTTAGACTGGTCCTAATTGATCTAATTTGTCTAATTTTAGATCATTTAGATACTATTAGACATGTAGACTATTTAGCAAAAGTGCAAGTTTCCTGATGAAGCATGGAATAGTTGATGGAGATGTCTTTGTAGTATGGGTTATGTGCACGCACACCACACCCTGAGTCTGTGATGCATAAATGCATGAGGCCCTCATCAACTGAGTGATGCAATACCATGACAATCCTTGTGATGCATCACTCTATCTAGAGACTAATATACTTTGTTAGGTCAATAATACATTATTGATGCATCACTTTGCCCTATGTCCTGGCCTGGCTCTCATCAGGCACAGAAGGTGATTATGTAACCACTTTTAGAAGTAATCAGATCAATCCAAAAACAGCCACTCATTCTTCCACATTTCCTAATTAGATATTTCTTCAATTATATGTTTTCCTCTATTCTACTGCCCTCCCCCTGCTTCCTGCCTTGCCCTACTATAAATATGTAGTGTATATACTCTAATATGTCATACTGATCACTTACATGATGCCTGGAAAGGTTTGATAAGGCAAATATGAATATAGGGGTGAAAAACAAAAACATATTCGCTTTTTTGACATATTGAATATATGAACCTACAAAGTACATTCCCAGGCACCCTTCATATATATCTATAACATATCCAAAGCACAATATACTGAGATCAAAGCTGGTGATGCTATGACAAATACCCCCCCTGACCCTCTTTTAGTCCTTGGAAGCTGAATGATTAATTTTGATGGTTTGGTATGGGATAGCAATGTATTATATATCTATAGGCTTGCCTGCCACCACTTTTGTACCCTGCTAGAGCCTGTAGAACACTCTCTATCCGCTTTTTTCATATTTTTCAAAACATATATATGTAAGCTGATGTAGAAGGGATATTGTAAGGGCAACTATCTAGGACTGTAGTGTATATTATGATCTATCTTTACATAACAATACTAAGCTTCCCCTGCAAGGATAGAAGCAGGAAAGAGACATTCAAACATATCAAAAGCGTGGGAAATTAACTGCAAACTTAGGAGACTTTTATGACATACAAAAAATACAACATTGTAGCTTCCACAACATATCCAGAGGTATTCTAAGTGGTAGAAGGTATACTTAGGAATCTTTAAAGAAGGTTTACACCATTATAACTCATCCAATGTCATGAAAGTATCAAAAATGCGAAAATTTACACAAGAGATGACTCAAGTGTTGTAGTTGCCTTTGCTTTCAATCAGTGTCAGTTGTGGTTTTGTATGAGATTTATTCAGGAACAGTGTCTCTTGGTAGATTTATGATCCAATCTCAGTATGCACATGCTTTAGTGATTTATGAGTATACCTTCTGCTACTTAGAATACCTCTGGATATGTTGTGGAAGCTATAATGTTGTATTTTTTGTATGTCATAAAAGTCTCCTAAGTTTGCAGTTAATTTCCCACGCTTTTGATATGTTTGAATGTCTCTTTCCTGCTTCTATCCTTGCAGGGGAAGCTTGGTATTGTTATGTAAAGATAGATCATAATATACACTACAGTCCTAGATAGTTGCCCTTACAATATCCCTTCTACATCAGCTTACATATATATGTTTTGAAAAATATGAAAAAAGCGGATAGAGAGTGTTCTACAGGCTCTAGCAGGGTACAAAAGTGGTGGCTGGTAAGCCTATAGATATATAATACATTGCTATCCCATACCAAACCATCAAAATTAATCATTCAGCTTCCAAGGACCAAAAGAGGGTCAGGGGGAGTATTTGTCATAGCATCACCAGCTTTGATCTCAGTATATTGTGCTTTGGATATGTTATAGATATATATAAAGGGTGCCTGGGCATATACTTTGTAGGTCCATATATTCAATATGTCAAAAAAGCGAATATGTTTTTGTTTTTCACCCCTATATTCATATTTGCCTTATCAAACCTTTCCAGGCATCATGTAAGTGATCAGTATGACATATTAGAGTATATACACTACATATTTATAGTAGGGCAAGGCAGGAAGCAGGGGGAGGGCAGTAGAATACAGGAAAACATATAATTGAAGAAATATCTAATTAGGAAATGTGGAAGAATGAGTGGCTGTTTTTGGATTGATCTGATTACTTCTAAAAGTGGTTACATAATCACCTTCTGTGCCTGATGGGAGCCAGACCAGGACATAGGGCAAAGTGATGCATCAATAATGCATTATTGACCTAACAAAGTATATTAGTCTCTAGGTAGAGTGATGCATCACAAGGATTGTCATGGTATTGCATCACTTAGTTGATGAGGGCCTCATGCATTTATGCATCACAGACTCAGGGTGTGGTGGAAGGTGGTGGGTAGTCCGTCGAGCAAGCCGTTGGGCTCGTTGACGGCTGGGGAGGGAGTGAAGGTGGCAGGTAGGGCGGGTGGTCCGTCAAACGCCATTGGGCTCGTAGATGGCGCGGGAGGGTGTGGAGGGCTGGGGGAGGTGGTGGTGGTGGTGGGCGGCTCGTTGAGTGAGCCGTTGGGCTCTTGACGGTGCAGTCGTGCGCGCGTCGCCATCGTCGTTGTGTGCCTACCCACGTCCCTGTCGTTGCCGCGTCAGGTGGTGTGGGTGCGATTGCGCACGCGGAGGGCATGGAGGTGGCAGATGGCGCGACGCGGTCGTCGTGGCGGCATTCTCGCGTTGTGGGGAGTGGGGGCGAGTGGGGGCGTCGGACGAGCTATTGGGCTCGTCGACGGTTCGAGAGAGGGTGGAGGTGTTGGGCAACACCGTCGAACAAGCCGTTAGGCTTGTTGACGGTTGGGAGGGCATGGTGGTGGTGGGCAGCCCTGTCGAACAAGCCGCAAGGTTGGGCTTGTCGACGATTCGAGAGGGTGCCGAGGTAGAGGGTGACGTCGTCGGCACGCACGTCGTTGTCGTTGTCGCGAAGGATAGACGGCGGTGGAGTGTGACGCGAGTGACAATAGTCATGTGACATTATTACTGGAAAAAAATTCAAGTCCCTAAGGACTAGGAAATGACCCTAGTCATTTCCTAGTCCTTAGGGACTTCGAATGTAGCCGACTGTGTCGCTCGACCATCTGTACAGCCTGTGAGGGTCCTGTGACGTCCCTGTGACAGCTGGTTTAATATGATAGTGTGATATGTGTGACTGTGGTTACCTTGTTTACAAGGTCACTCTTCCCCGTAATTGTGGCTGTGCGTCGACAAAATTTCACCCGTGTTCACCCGATCCTTCTTCCAATTTTTGCCTTGTGTTTTGTTTTGTGCGTTAATATTTAAATCTACAAAATTATTGTATTTTCGCCCACCATTCTGCTGTTTTCTCGTCTAATCTATTAAGTCTCTCATCCTCTGTTTGTAAATGTTCGTTAGGATGTGTTGTGAATAATCTTTCATCAAATGGTCGCAACAATCTTATGCTATCTCTCCCTCGACTCTGTGAAAGCGCAACATAGGCGTTGAATGGTGTGAGCTCCCCAGACGGAGGTGTGCCAATGTCACGGATGAACTGCCTTCTAGTCCACACAAGAAGAGGCGCTTCGGACTTGGTCCTTTACTCGACCTTGATGACGATCTCGGATCCCATGTGGCTTCTTCCTCGTCCCAAAGTAAGCCGATCATCATATTGTGTTCATTCCCTATCTAACTAGCACTCGAGCCCTTGATTAATCATGCCCGTTCCACCTTCACTATTCGCTTTACTCTTTATGACCTCTGATCCATTATGTACTTCATTTTCGAACTCTCACACTTCCCTTGTAGTACTCGTATCCATCTTCCATTGTCACTTTGTTATCGAATATCACATGAAACCGTTAAAAGCTCATTCCTCCATCAACTTCTTCATCCGTCCTTCCATTTTTTTCACCACTGTTCGTTCACACTGAATCATGTATTATTACAATGCGGGTATTTAATCGCCAAATTCACTGCTTTAGCTTCAAGTTTATGATGGTAAACAAGGTTTCTGCCGGCATCGCGCGGCGCTCATCTAGTGGAGATGTGTATTCATAAACTCGTTCGCATGTGAGTAACAAGTCGTTTATAAGTTGATGTTCTTACTATTTGCCGGGGTAAGTCACAACTCGTCAACACATTCAAAGATTCAGCTCGTTTCTGCATGTTTTCTGATTGCGGAGCCGAGAGTAGTGAACAGTGTTGTTGCAGCTGCCAGCTTCACGTGTGTCCATGTCCCGAGTTGAAAGAAGATGGACATTCCGAACCTAACCAAGACTACTTACTACGCTGGCAAGTATGTTCCTCATGTGTTTCAGGGACAAGTCGATTGTATGACTTGGGAGATCAAAGCTGGGCTCATGGACAAGGGTGCGTCCTCGGATTCCGTCATGCCCAGCCAACTTATCCCTTTCTCTCGACCCAGGAAGCAGCCGCCCACCTCCTTTCCATCTTCCCCGGGATCGCGCTCACGCAAGAAGAGTACAGCGTACAGCGTACAATCATCCAAGACCGCCTCTGGCCAACCGTTCGCCCGCTCCCTGGCGTTTCAAAACTTATTGGCCATCTTGCAAACACAAGCTCCCGATCGTGGTCGCCACGTCGTCGAAACGACGCAACTTTTTACGCAAATCGACTAATCTTCACGGAGAGATATTTGGGTATTTCGGGTGTGGGGTAGAGGGTGAGCAGGAGATGGTCGTCTGTGGGGACGGTGTCTCTGGAAAGACCACTGGGAAGCCGGAGCCGTATATCTTCCTCTTCGCTGCTCGAGAAAAGCTGGGTAGGAATGTAGGGGATGGAGAAGGGAACGTCAACTCCGAGCATGCCTTGGAGAGAGGCAAGGGCCTAGTGTTCGAGGATGCGATCCCGGGAGTCGAGGCTGGGAAGAGAGCTTCGGAATGTCTGGTGCGATTTCCTCGAGTGTTTTTACTGATCAAGTCAAAACATCCAACCTCCAGTGGTATGGGTTAAACTTGTTGGCTATGGAATATTCGGGCAAGTATATACCAGATCAAACACTGCAGTCGATAGAGCAGTTGAGGCCCGAGGAACTTTTGGGCCTCCTTATGAGTAGGCGGATAAAGTACACAGGCCACTGACGCATGATCTATCCGTCGCTACTCTTGCGCTACTGGCCCAACGTTCTATATATCAATGAAGCGAGCGAAACTAGAAATATGAGCCAGCTCCAACATACGTGCGCGTCGTAGGGGACGGCCCTTCCGTGTTACTATCGTCTTCGCTGCTATCATCACCAACTGTACCATGGTTGCTCCCATTATCCGCCTGACCGTCAATCTGTAACGCGTCTATACCTAAAGCCTCGTCTTCTTGGATTCTTTTCCGTCTCCGTGCCCGTACTTGGCTTTCAGGTATCAAATTTTGCAGCTCTGATTGTTTTTGTATCGTGTCAAACGTTAACTAAGGTGACATGTCACGAGGAATTGGTATACCAATCATGTCAAGTACCGAAAAGTGCGACTCACCGAGTTATTGATCTTTTGGTAATGTTCAAGAAAAGCTTTTACGGACTTCAATTCCTTCTCCGTTCTGGCCTTCCTATTTAGCCGCTTGCGGTCCTGTTCTCGGTCCTTGATCCCATCTCGTCCGATCCCTTTGGGAGCCGTGGTATTTGCTGAGCCCACCTGAGGAAACCTACCGCTTCCCCTCCATGACCACTTGTGTGCGATCGGCGATCGCAGAGTGAAACTTGGTTTCCTTCTCGAGATACTCTAACAAGTCTGCGGATACTTCCCCTGATGCTCCGCTGTCGCTCTGAGACTTGGGTGCAGACCCAAAGATAGCTTTGAGTCCCGATGCAAGGCTGGATGGGTGTGACTTTTGGAGAGGGGTCCAGGGGAAAGGACGCCCTCAAATGGATGTAACCCCGACGTGTTGTGGCACAACACGGCGCTAGGACGACTACAACAAACGCCTTGGCATCTGGTCAAGAGCCAGGTATGCAATAAGCACCTAGCTCAGACAGGCAAATATTGACTTGACAACCCGGGTGCAATCTGTTGGGGTAATTACGACTTCTTGAACCATCCTATTGTCCTGAGTCTCCATCATGACGTCAGCATTCGAGACCAGGAGGCCAAAAAGAGCACATGGCTGTGGGAAACGTTTGTCGAGTCATATGAACCTCGCAGTAGCGAGCACGATCGCGCATACACGACGGAACAATCTGTCAGTCGGAAGACGCATTCATACCGTAGATGGATCGATGAAGCAAATCGTCAAGTCATAAGCCCCTGGGCGGTCAAGGAAACGGTTTTTTTGCGCTCGACGATGCCCGGGAGTATTTGTCCAAGATAATCAGTGGGTTATCAGTTTGAAGAACGCACTAGCCCCGGCCTTGTGCCAGTGATGGATGCGGTTAATTTACTGGAACGGTGCCTGGCATACAGCAATATCTTCATTGCCATGGCGCTAAGGTTCGTACAGGGGAGGACTGAGCTGGAAATTGACTCTGGGCGAGGACAGGTTGTCGCTCGATGCAGTACGGATCAGGTCGCTCGGACACTGCCGATATGATGGTGCGGTAATGACATATATAACATTCGTCGTTTCTGCACTACAAATCGAGCTAGGGAATATAAGCAGTTGGAACAGATCACGACAACATGTACAACGTAGTAGCAAAAAGTTGTTGAATACACAGGAATGGCACTGCATAGTATTGTGCATGACGCCAAACCCGATCCCATACGCCCCCAAGCAGTTGGGTCACGAAAACACCAAAAGTAGAATTGGGCAAAATCATTACAAAAGAAATAACCACACCAAATTCATGCCTCGGACACTGATACGTCTGCGGCTGACATAGCTGAGATGACGTTCTGGGCGGGAGATGACGTTGCTTTGACTTCGGATGCGTCTAGAGCGACATCTGCGGGTGCACCATTAGTGGTAGTTTCACCACCGTTTTCACTTGGTTTGTTGGCCCCCAATATGGCGTGCCACTTGTCTACCAGGGCCTTCGCTCTTGCTCGGAACTTGAATTCATCGTCGCGAGGTACCTTGTCCGGGGTTAGAGCCGCAATGTGTCGCATAACCTTGCCGATTTTAGAAAACTAGCCGTGAAAATTGAGGTCAGTGATGAAGTCCGCGCACAGCACCACAAAAGACGCACTGAGAGGAAATTGATGAGATTTGGATGTTCATAGTGCTCTACTGTTGTAAATAGCTGGTCCAGGGCGGGCATATCCTGTAAAGTGTTCGTTGGAAGTGGCCATCTCGCTGCGTGGATAACTCACCTCGTCTGATGGTGCACCTTTGTTACCCAACAGAGCCTTCTGTAACCTGTGGCGCCACTCTCTCACTTTGCGAGCCTCAGGATCTGCTTCCAAGTTAGCTACGCAAAAGGCATGGTCAGGAAATACAAAAGTTCGATATATATGCTGGACTTACCATCAACTTCTTCCTCTTTCTCTCGCTTGGTTTTCTTTGAAGGCGGTGGAGCGGCTTTGGCGCTCGCCTCGGCGTTTTCGTCTTCAGCTTCAGCCTCTTGGTCTCCGTCATCTTCGGATTCAATCAGCTCCTTAGATTTGGCTCCGTTTTTCCTGGGCCTCCCAGGAGTCGCCTTCTTCTCAGGTTTCGGTTTTGTCTTGCTCTTGGGCTTTACAGAAGGCCCCTCAGCCTCCCGCTTGCGTTTCTTCGATTTGGCGGGTTTCTTTGCGTCGTCCTCGTTCTCGGTCTCAAGTTGGTCGACTGGTGCGTTGTCTTCTTGTTCCGCCGCAGCCAAATCCAAATCCTCGAGCTCCTTCTCCCATTTCTGGGGATCAAGAGCAACTCTATACCCAGCTAGAAGGTCACCACTTCTCTTGTGTGGCTCGCTGATGTATGCGCGGATCTCATGCTCCTTCAATCTCGATATATCCTTTGATACAAGCCATGCACTGTGCAAAAACAGTGTCAATTATCACAACGATAAACAAGGGCGATGGAGACACACAAATCTCCTGTCGGGAAAAACCTGACGCAGTGAAACACAGTCTTCTTGCCGGCGGGGCGCTCCTTGGCGACCTTGGGTGGAACACTCTCGGGGTTCACAACCTAGACAAGTAAAGATGATGAATGGGGACTCAACGAGGCAAGAAGGAGACGCGACATACCATGCCAGGCCATGGAGGAAACCCACGTACTTTACCTAGAACGATATCGCGCTCTGCATAGTTGGTCTCTGGTTCATTGTTTTTATGCGCCTTTTTGCTCATCACGAGTGGAAACGAGGAAAAGGGAGTGTTGTGCAATGAAAGTAGCGCGACAGATAAAAGGAAGGTTGAGGACCACACCAACTTGAGGTTTCTGTTCGGCTATTTCCACTTGCAGCCATTTGCCACGCGGGCCCGTGCGCCCACGTAAGAATCAACAAAACAAATGCGCGCGATACTGAAAAAAAACCATTGAAATGGTACATGAATACAATTCATTGTCGACGTCGCAGTGATGCTCGTAGTGGAATCGACCGCCCAGTACGCCTTCAAGACGACGGGATTTGTGGTCGGCCCAGGTCGGCAGGTCGGACAATTCGGAGAACTTTCGACGTGGCGTGGTTTGTTTGGCTTCAGATAAGGGGGTTAGCGCGGCGCTGCTTGATCGAATCCGCGAATGGGCAATTGTCCTGCCAGCCTCGAGATAATGCCTGCTCTGCTGCATCCTCGGGTCAGCACTATGCACTACAACCACTACACGCACCGACATTGTCTAGCGTGATACCGCTACATGCGCCATTTGCCTCCCGGCGATTAGGTGGCACAAGAGTCGTGCTCCACATCACAATGAAGTACAATGGTTATATTAACGGCTTAGCGCATCTTCGAGGCCTGCCAGCGCGGCTCGTCCAGGGAGAACAGTGGTATCGAGGAAGTCATTCAGACCAATGGATGGGTGGAACACAAGCGCGATAGTGCACGCCGCCAAGCAATTGAATGGCTCGTAGTGGCTGTTTCTGCTGGACATTCCTCAGCGCAAAGCGTCCTCGTTGTGATTTTGGCTGTTACTAGAGTTCAAATGGAGTTCAGATACAGCAGGAAAGGACATGGAGGGAGGAATGCAAAGAGTGTTACTAGCCGGAGCCTTCTGAAATTAGAAAATAATAATAATTGAATCGAAAAGTGGTATTGCTCAAGGAAGAATCTATTTCAATGTTCACTTTGTGACCACTATGTACCAAGACATTCCGTGCCCAACGGCGAGACGAGCGCCAGTCTGGCCCTCAGGATAACGACATTTCATAGACCAAACACGCAACCCCGAGAAGTACCTGTCTTGACCAACTGGACAGGTTCTAAGCCAAGGTAGAACCTTGCATAAGAACAAGTATATGGGGGGACAAGACTTCCTTAAGTTCTGGAGATGCACGGGAACGAGGACAGATTGACACAATGCCGACAGGCAAGGTTGTTCGGTCAAGTGGGTCACGGACCACACGGTCGCCGTCCCACTCGACCTTGCCAGCGAACAAGATGACTGGAGTGTCGGCATCCCGCCAGAGTGCGGATCACGCACGGTAACAGGCATTCGGTTATTTCGATCGGAGATACAGTCGGGAATTGAATTGACACCTTGTGAACTGCGACCACACAGCTGTTAGTGTTGACGATATGTTTGAACCCATTCGTGGAGGAACTCGAGGAGGCCAAGCAGAGTTCAAGTGGTCCGACGTATCTGCAGACAAGGACAGAGAAGTGCGCACAACCATCTGTACCCGTTTGGCAAGGACGCTAAGTGACGTTGCAGCACTACCTCGGCCACAGTATCAATGCGCCAACAGGCCGATGGCAAAAGAACAAGGATGTTCACTGGTACAGCAGAGACCAACTGGGGACCGAAGCAGAGAGGATTGAAGAAATTCGAAAAGTCAAAGAGGCAGAGGCAGAAGCCCTTTCCGTCGCACTGCAAGTCTTGTCTACGAATGTCACACAACCAAGACTGACATTGTTTGGCTTTTCAGAGGTTTTGGTCCAACAGGAGCGAATGCTGCCCAGCCCAAGACCGGCACGAGCGCGGCTGGTGCTGTTCCAAGCACCGAGGACGATGAGGCGCGTAGACAAGAAAAAGAAGAAAGGCGTCGCAGAAAAGCCGAACGTAAAGAGGAAAAACGCGCTCGGAAGGAAGCTCATCGTAACGAGCACGATGATAGAACGCGACATCGAGACAGATCACGATCGCGCTCTCCCACCCACAGAAGGCACGCTGACGAAGGAGACCGTCGTAGCCGGAGCCGGTCGCCTACCCGAGGTCGTGAGCAGCGTCTTGATCGGCTGAGGGACTACGACGAAATCGAGCGGGAAAGAGAAAGAGAAAGGCACCGGAGGCTATGGGACACGAACGCAGCGAGGGATAGACCCCGCTACAGAAAAAATTAGGGGGTTCCCCAGGTGCTCTACCCTTCATCGCTATGCTTGGTTCACCAAAAAATCTCGTTTGTCTGCCACTCGGCATCTATTCCCGATCGTTTATTTTGGTTAAACGATGGACGGCAATCTCTCAACAGATCTTGTGGCAGAAAGCAACGTGCTTGCATTTTATATACCCGCACTACCTATGGGTTCGTATGTTCGCCATCGATATGTTCGGTCTCCTCGTTTTGATGAAACGGCCAGGTACAGGGCCTTTCATGCGAGATGATAACGTGAGCTGCGGGTTGACATAAGCCGCTGGAGGGTTCTCTTGGGTGTTGTTGGACGCATTGCACGGTATTCACACAGCGGTGGTATGGTGTCAGAGATCCCCGACTTGCTGTCACAATCAAGTTGACACATGGATCAAATTTGACAGAAGCCGACTGTCAAGGACTCGGTGGAGGAACTTCTTGCGAACGATGTGAAGGCGCGTTCTTCCTTTTCCCCCGCCACCTCGGCCGCTTGTTCGTGCCAAAGGGTCTGTTCTGCCTCGTGTTCAACATGAATTATGTGGTCATGTATGCGTGTAGTGGACAGCATGCCAGAAACTCGGCTCCCTGTTCCCTTTGAAATTCAGGTAATCCTGTGCCTGTAGCTGACGAGCGTTTAAATTTTGCCTCCAAATAGTCTTACGAGCTAAACGTACGTCATCGCTGTCATGAAAAGTTGGCTTGTCACCCAAGGTGTGCCGTACGAACAAGCTTGCAACTCTTGGGCGCGAGGCTATTCCCTGTTTCGCAATTCCCTTTATCGCGCACTTGTACGACCAACCGCAGCACGGTTTTGCGGTCATGAACGCCAAGGTTAGCTTTACAAACAATTATCTCGGCATGTTAATGCGCGATACACGCCCGCCCGCCAGTGAATAGCATGTCTCTCACCTGTCCTGCCTGTGCCGCACCGAAAACGGGTTAACGCAGATAGCTGAGACGCAGATATAATCTGCAGTACGGTCTGTGAGCAGTCGTACCCGCATTTCATCCAGAGTCATCTTGTCAGCCATGTCCACTGTCTATGGCATGCCCTACCTCCTCGAAGACAGGACCGGAAAGTTGACGGGGTCTGATTTCGTCGACATGAACGACCGTCTTCGGTTGCATTTGCGCTGTACGGCGCAAGCGCCGACGCACACTGCGTACATGATCCATAATACGACGCACAGGCACGACCCGTTGAACCCGTTGGTTGCGCTCACGTTCGGCCCCAATAATGCACTTGGGACGATTACTATGCGCTCAGGGGCTCCGATGCCCATGAATCAATATCTAGCGAAGCTTTCGCCGCTGGGCAGGTAAGCGCCGATCGTCTTGACGTGTGGGTCCCGTCGCTGATATGAGGTGTACGCAGTAGCGTGACGAGGAAATTCGTCGGATCGGACGGACAGGAATACCAATGGAGCTGGCGATCTACCAAAGGTCATGAGTGGACTGTGAGCGTAGGCCCTATGATAAATGCTCGTGTCAAACTGATCAAACGTACAGTGCACCAATAAGAGTCACTACCTCGTCGCGTTTTATTCGCTCAAGTTGGCTGACGAACCAGACTACCTTGGTTCCTCTGGTTGCATGTTGACGATTGATGAGGCGTATCCTCATCTTGCAGCGGGTAAGTTGATCTGGTCAGCCTGACAACGAGGGTTCGACTTATTCATATACCAAACAGAGGTCCTCGCTTCGTTGACGATCATGCGACACATAGCAGCACACGGTTTGTAGACGGAAGAAATTTTGTGCGACGGGCGTATCTTTTCCAGTGTATCGTAGTCATGCACTGCCTGTATTGTATATTATTTAAATTTTACCCAACCCAAGTCTACAGAGTGGGTTGTTTCTGTACAGTCAGTGTTAGCAGTGTTGGAAGTGGAGATGTACTTTGGCGATATCCGTGTTGTTGAAACGTTGGCCCCTGTTGCCAGCAAGTTCACACCCATCGACTCTTTCTGTTTTTCCAACCGGTGCGTCTTACAGAGCATGGTCAAGTTTATCGCACGAGACAGATGTCGGCGTGGGCCGTTATGCCCGCGATGAGTCAAAGCACCTGTATCATACTCTGCAGATACGTGCGCAGTGCGCACGCATCGTTTTACGCGCCCGTCATCGATATTTAGCAACCATGCGACACCCGTCATCAACCGCGCGAGCCACGCGTTCGCATCGATGGCTCATACCAGGACGTATGCAACGTGGCGCAACGTCATGCCCGATCGCACAACTGCCAGCCACTTATCGGCGTGGGCGGCTTGATATGGGGACCATCGTGTTGTATACGTAAGGACGGTTGGGTAAAGCGTTGTCTCCCGATCTTTCCAATTGCGATTTCCCGCTGACCTTGCTTGAACGGTACCGCTGCATTGCGTGGACGCAGAGTTAAATTGTCAGCACTGAGAACCTGTTGCCCTGTACGACCGAGATGAGATCGGTTACAGAGCGCGTCAGAATGCATATCTGTCAGGCAAGTTCATGTTACGATACGCTGGTTGAACGGATTTGCCATCCCGACACGGCCCCGGGTTTGTCAATGCGCATTCTCGACGCACCGGTGTTCTGAATGGGTGCGATTTGTTTCACTTGGGTTTCCTGCGCCCTGTTTCTTTTTTTCAAGGTTCGTCAATCAGATGTGTCAGCGCCAGTCGCTTACCTCCATGGAGAACTCGATGTTCATTCAAAACGATATTTTTGGTGATACATCAGATTCCGCGATGAGCCGGCGGTCTTTTCCTTTTGAAAATTGAAATTTGGAGCGGATGTTGGTTTTGGCAGCTTAGCGGTGTGGTCCGTATCTCAACAAATGAAATTGAGGGGGGTTTCTGTGAATATCATTGTATTGGATGAGGAAATGTGGTGGAGTTTTTTTGATGCTTCTAGTTAGCAAGTGAGCTGAGGATGATCAACATGAGGTATTTTGGCATGACAATCTGACCATTTCTTAAAGCCATATGGTAGGATTATTGTCATCGGATGCTCCTCGGATTTGCCAAACATACAGCCCCCTATGTCAAGAAGCCAAGAGAGACAACATGAACAGTTGGGTAGGAGCTATACAGATAAACCATACTAGGCTTTAGCAGTAATCACAAGGCGCAAGCGCCGCGATTGGAGTTTGCGGCAACACGATATTCCGACGCTTCAAATTCTGTTCCGTTTACGACTTGGTCAGACATCTTGATCAATCATCAGATTCGTAGTCACCGCTGTCCTCTTGATCAGGATCATGATCATGTGTCCCATGCGTAGTCTCCGATTCGCACCACACCTTGATCCACGACGTGCGTAAATCGCGGGAATGTGTTGTGGGCATTGTCCTGTTTCTGACGAATGTATCACGGGGGCAACGAATTGAATTGACCCGAAGGAACAAAAGCTGTCCTATCTGACTAGTCAGTGATGCCCGATGCAGTCTTGGCAGCTGAATGGGCTTAGTTGCGGGCGGAAGCCCCACTGGAACAAGGATACGAACAAGTGAGACATAAAAAGAGTGGGAACCACTTGACTCGTCACTCGCAAGGATGGTGCATGGAACCCTTGTTGGGAGTTTGAAATTGGGGAGACGTTTCCGCGCGCCTGCTTGCATGTGGCACAGCCGCAAGGTTCCAAGACAATGATGCGATATGTAGTAGGCACAGGAGTGGAGGACAACATATCTGGAAGGAAGCTACGCAGCCAGATCCGACCATGATATAATTGAGAGTGTGACCACGTGGAGATAACAAGATAGCTAAAAAGGAGGGGTTGAGCTATAGAAGGGAGTATGCTAATGTCCGGAAATGAGCGTGACAGAGACAAGGTAAAATATGATTAGTCTCCCCATGAACGTGCCACTGCACCTGCGTCATGTATTTTGAAGTCCTCGGGATAAGGTGATGCTTCTGGTTGCTTTGTGGGCACATGAATGATTTGTGACGGTCACGGGGAGACGAAAAAAGGACTTACGTGGTCGGCCAACCCGTTGGGGTCGCCACTGCGTTGTGAGCGGCCACGTGTGTTCTGGATGGAGCGGGCAGACTTGACGAGGCGGACGTTGAGGATGGGGAGGGAGGGGCTGATGACGAGGGGGAGGGCGTCTTCGTCGTGGCGCAGGGAGGTGGTCGAGGCCGATTTTTGGAGACGGGCTGGGGACGGGGACGGTGCGCGACTGCTGGGGATGGTGCCACCCGAGACGTTGCGCGAGGAGGGTGGTGAGCGGAGATGGAAGGGAAAGTGTGCGTTGACGTTGACCATCTTGCTGCTGGGGGTGAGCATGGACAGGGGTGAGTGTATGGACGTACCCTTCTTTGGAGCGGACGACGGAGGAGAGACGCTCCTTGAGTTTCTGGTGGTCGATCACGGGGGGCTGTGGGCTGGAAGGGGTGAGGAGGTGCACGGGGAGGAGGGGGTGAACTTGCTTGGGGAGTGCGTGTGGTATGAGTGGGGTGTGTTCATCTGGCTGAGGGGAGGTCAGCGGGGGAATGTAATCATGCGAGTACTGACGAGATCATGTGGGCGGTGACGGAGACCACAGCAGGCGAAGAGAAATGCAAACATGCGCTCATGGCTGCGAACCGGTGCGTTGAATGGGATATTTCCATAAAAGGGAATTTCGCACGACGACCAGGCACGGGGGGGTTGCATTGTGGGGGGGTCCGATTTATGCGGGGGGTGAAAATAAAAATAATAATTGATCTTCTGATCTTCGGGGGGGAGTGGGAGATGGATTTCATAAGCGGACGTGAGCATGAGACACCCTCGCCAGTTGTGGCGGGATCGCGTTCGCTCTCTCTTGCATGGTCAACAGCGAATTCACAACCATGATCGTTGACGACGGTCCACAGTCCAGCGAGGACGGCTCCGGCCTCCATTCTCCAATATTCGGTACTCAGTTTCCTAACCCGCACCCGGACGGCAGTAGTAAGCTCGTCATCACCTCGCGCCCTTTCTCCTCCTGATAGCCCGTTTCACGTCAACAAAGTCCGCTACCACACCGACCATCTCGACGTGCACAGCGCTGCTGGCATTCTCGCTTCCCAGTTCGACTCAAATTATCTCTCTCTCCAGCAACAGCAACCACAGCAGCTCCTCGACCTCCCCCACCAGTACTCTCATGATTATCGCACCCACCTCCCCCTCGACGTCTCCTCACAGCCATACCCAAACACCCGTCTCCCTCCCCCACCCTCACAGCTCAACGTCCCCTTTCACCATCGCAGGTTCAATCCCGATACCCGCGACCACTCCTATCCCTCCCCTCCGAGCCCCCCTCCACCCGTCCTCCCCGACATCACCCGATCACCTCCCGCGAAACGCGATTCCGCTCCCCCGTCCACATCCCAGTCAACCCAGTCCACCACCCAGCCCCCTCCGCGGCGCGAAGGCTCAAATCTCGTCATCGCTTGTCGCCAATGGTAAGCCTCCCCGTCTTCTTCTCTCAGAGTTATTCAAGTGCTTCCGAAGCCGCGCGAGGAAGATTCGCTGCGACTCAACCCGTCCGATATGCCATAATTGTGTCCGCCGATCAAACGAGTGCCAATACGACGCCGTCCCAAAGCGTAGAGGCCCCGATAAACGTCCCGGTACCCGTCAGCGTTCTTGCAAGAAGCGTCCCGCAGACGGCTCGGCTCCGCCGCCACCTCCTTCCAAAAGGAAGAGAACGACGCCCCGCGATGCTCAAGAAGCCCCCGAGGATCGTAGACCGCTCGATCCGCCCGCCCTCAGGACTTCCGATCTCGAACACGATGACCACATTCGCTTGAACCAGCCTTCTCTTTCTCCCCAAGGTTCCGACTTTTCCTCTTCGGCCCCATCCAGAGGCTTGTCCTCCGAGAGTTATTCGGCCGTATGTCCCTGTCACCTTCCACTCGCAAACGTCCTTATCTCAGCTATAGCATTCGGACCGCCACCGTGTTGACAAGGTTCGGATGCCTCCTACCCCTTCTGTTCAGTACAACAGAAAGGAATGGTGGGACAGTCTTTTAAACAGTTACGCTGCTAGCCGCGAACAATCGTAAGTGGCTCTTTCCTACTGGTACCTCGCTCAACTTGCCCTGCAGCCTCAAGGACATTGTTTCTGACTTGTCTACCTTGTGCGTTCTGCCAACTCGCGCCCCTTCTTTCCTTGATCTCTTTCCAGGTTCACAACCACTGGCTACTGGCTTTCATTCGTCAACGTACCCGACTTTGTGCGGAGTTTGTACAACCCAGAAGATAGGTCATTAATGCAACCCTCGCTCGTCTTTGCCGGACTAGCCCTCGCCACTCTCATGAGATCAAACGAGATGGAACTTGGCACGGCAGGTCGAAGCCGTGCTGCGTGGCTCCGGGATCAAGCACAAGCCTCTCTGGAGGCATCTTGGAACGCGCAATGGATAGACATGACCCTTGCGAAAGCCGCGCTGGTGCGTGTCCCATTCTATCGCGCAGTAACTCACTCCTCATATCCCAGTGCAGATTCTCGCTCTTTTCGAATCATCCGCACACCATCTCTACACCCCAGAGCGCCAGAGACAGTCGCTCATTCTCTTGGATCACATCGTCCGGGCCCTTGGCTTGACTTTTCTGGATAATAACGAACCTGAAGTGTCCGTCTTTACTCCCAATGCTGTCCCGGTGGCCCACAAGAGACCATACGATGGCATGTCCAAGGATGTACTTCGCTCGCCGCGCACCTCTTCACGGAAATGCTCATGCATCCCGTCCAACGCGTCATTTCCCAGCGATCACTTTTCCTCTTGGTCGTACGCGCCCCCCTGGGATCCAGGATGGAACGCCGATCAAATGCACCGCGAGGCATGTCGAAGGCTGTGTTGGAGTGCGCTCAACCTTGTTGCCAGCTATACGTCGCATTGTATCGCGTTTCGGAAGGAGCCCACGGATCTCTATCTGACGGACCCTGCAAATGTAAGCACTCTCGTTTCTTTGGTATAAAAAACGGGGATCATGTCCACCGTCGTGTATCATGTGGATTGTATTAATGACCGCCTTCGCTTAGTTCCGGTTGCTGTTTCCGGGTGAGGTGTCGGAGCGTGTGCCCATTGACCGCAAGACGCAATCACCAAAGGATTCTATATGGGCGCTTTACTGTCGCAGCATGCTCCTGTGGAACTTTTCGACCACCCGCCTTCGCAAGAATACGTACTCGAGGGAGAACACGTCCGAGCTGGCGCTAGAGTCCTGGCGAGAAACCCAGGAGATACAGAACGCATTGGATTCACACACGTGCAACCTGGACATTGCACTCCTGTACATGTGTCGGGAGTACGTATACAAGTGCGTGTCTGCGAAAGTTTTTTTTCTTGATTGGGTAGGGTCCGTGACAGCATGCTGACGCCTGTTTATCCCCACATAGCACACAGATGATGCTCGCCTCCATTCTACAGACGTAAGTGATATTGATTTGGATTGGAAATGCTATTTGAGTTGACGCTGCCTGGAATAGCCTGCATGGGCGGGAAGCTGTGAACCTGCCGTCGTTCACCCGTAAGCACAGTGAACAATGGCGTAAGTGTGGACCCGTGACTTTGGAAACTTTAAATTCACTATTGCGGTGCAGTGTATCATCAAAGTCATTTCATCAGAAGGGTTCGGATGCTGATCGACCGTCTTGGGGAAGCAGAAGGAGACCTGTTTAGGCGACGGCCCTTCCAAGTGACATGGTTTGCGAGCCAAGTGTCTGTGTGGGTGCCAGTACCAATGGCTGTTTAACTGGACTGAATTTGAACAGATGTCTTTCGCTGTGGGAGAATGACAATACGTTGATTGACGCCTTGGAGGTTGCCAAGGACATTATCGTGCCAATGGATGTACTGAATACGTTGTGGCCGTGTCCCAGTAAGTGCCTGCTTGTCTATCTCATGTTCACTCGAGACGATGCTGGTTGCAGTGCTGCAAAGCAAGTGCGACGAATTGCGGAAGCGAGTGATGGATGCGTGCCACTGTACGAATATCAGCCCCCCTCTTCCGCCCAACTACTCGCTCCCGCTGCATATCCGAGGGGGGTGACCCAAGTGTTAATACCTGATACCCGTCGATTTTACCAGCTATGTCGCGTTTATGTTTTCTGTAGCCCTTTCGTTCGGTAATGCACGACTTGAAGTTGATTGACTGCGAGTGCATGGGAATGCGGATACCCAAAGCGCTGTGATTGGATGCTACCGACGATCAGGGGATCAAAGATCAGATCGTTGTCCGACGTGCACGCTTTACCGCGAGCCATCGTCGAAGGTGGCGGCGGCGAGGATGCCGCGTCCACCGCCCGTCCGTGCCGGCAGTTGCCGTTCACCTGTCTGGATATGTCATCATATGTCATCTACGCTCTCGCGTTCTGCCTGCCCCTCCTCTTCCTTATCCGTCGCGCTGCCCAACCCCCACGCCCCGCAGTGACCCCACAGACAGAGACGTCGCCCAAGACCATCATGCAGCCCCCCAGAGACGACCTCGACCCCGCCAAAGACGACCCACTGACGCTCGCAGCCCTCGCCGCGTTCGGCGGCTCAGACGCGTCCAAGCCCATCTACGTCTCCATCAAAGGTGAGCTGCACACGTCCGCACGGCGCACCGGCTCACGCAGGTGCAGGCGACGTGTTCGACGTAACCCGCAAACGTGACGTATACGGCCCCGGCGGGTCGTACAACATCTTTGCAGGTCGAGACGGCTCGCGCGGGCTCGGGCTATCGAGCCTCAAGCTCGAGGACGCGGTCCCGGATTACAGCACGCTCGCCGAGAACGAGCGCAAGGTCCTCGACGACTGGCATGCGTTTTTCACGTATGTGTTTTACGTTGGGTGTGTGGGCGCGTGTTCACCGTCAACAGGAAACGGTACAATGTTGTAGGGCGTGTGTCGGATATGCCAGAGGCGGTCGCACAGAAATGAGCCCAGTTGATCCGATATCCTGTCTTGCCTCGTATGTTTCGTCTCTATCAGTTAGCTGTTTTAATCTCCATGTGACTTGTTTTGATGCCTTCTCTGCTTGTTGACGTGGACCATAAGCGCCCATACAGCTACTGCGGATGATGACGGTGGTGCTGGGAGCTCGGCCACCATTGGTGCACCGCCTTTTTCCTAAATCATACCCTGTTTGGTCCGGCGCTGTATCACCCTTTTCGACGTCGGTGGGAAAGTGCAAGCCTCAAAATGAAAGCCGATCACCATTGTAATTGTACAACTGACGGAACTGCACATCGCATAGATGACATCTTTACTTCAATTCAACGTTCAACCTCAAACCAATCGTCGCCATTCCCTAGGTCTTCAAAGCTATGCTTCATCTAGTACCAAGACCGCAAGTCAATGGACCCATTTTAAAGGTAAGCCTAGAAGACCTACCCAATGTACCAAAATACCGGCAATGACATCAGGCCATGGCGATGTGACCGTTGCATCCCTGGGAGGCGTTATGGTTAGGATGCCGATGTCATCAGATTTCCAATACTTGGCTCCATCGCCACTGTGGTCCATGACAAGGACGAGAAAAATCCACGTGTCTCCAATCGTCAAGGCTCCACGGACGACATTTTTCCTAGGCACGATCATTTAGAGATATAAATCTAATAGACAGGGAAGGAACTGACTCAAGGGCTTTGGCGCAGGCATACATTTCGCCAACTGCCTGAGGGACATGATCTCGGAGGTGGGTCAGAGCCTTGGGGGAAGGCTTGGCTTCAGTTACCACGAGACTGGACATCGACTTCAGTCTTTCAATGGTTGGGTCAGACAGAAATTTATCTACAGGTGAGTTAGCCGGGCAAAGGACAATCGGAAACAATCTTACTTGCCACAGATTTAACTGCAGTTGCAGCGATGTAATCAATAAAGCCATGTAGTGTGGTGGAACTAGAAGGGTTGACTGCCATAGGGGGGATTTGTTGTTCCACGCTGAGTACCATCATTTCATTTGGCGGCACCATTGCAGACACGCGAAAGAAAAAAGCATCTATCCAAGCGCGAGCAGCTGCTTCATTCTGGTAATTCAAACACGAGGTCAGCGTCTCACAGATAGTAGGTGGTGGTCACACCTGGGGGACGAGCGTCTGTAGGCGTTGGAGGTGGCGATATAGATTTTCTGAAGACCAGATGTCATCCTTGCCGAGAACCTGGGCCTTCTTTGCCTGTTCCGCTAGCACGTTGTTCGGCTTCAGTTCGAGGGGTCCAGCCGGGAATATGTTTAATGTTGCCAAGTGGTCGTTGGTCAAACCGGAGAACGACAGGTCCTGAACGGAACGATAAGTATTATCAGTTGACTGGGGACCATCGAGCCGGGCCTTGATCATTTCGAGTACTTTTGCAAAGTCTGGCTTAGCACTCTGCTCTTGTTCTTCAAATACAATGGTGCTCTCGAGCGATTTGAGAGACTGATACGCCAGCCGCAATTCTAAGCCACTGAGTCCAGACGTTTTGCGTTTTTGCGGCATAGGGTTGTTGTGCAGTCAGTTTTGCAATTCTTGGACCATTACAACTGGTTGGCGAAAGGGGTTGCCGTACGATGGGACGCGGCATCGTGATCGGAGCTCGGCCTCCAACGCACCGCCTTTCCCAAATCGTTACCTGTTTGGTCCGGCGAAACGCGATCATTGGCCCTCCATACATCGCACATACGCATCATCCTGTTTATTCCACACTTGTTACATCTATCGTCATGGCGGACAAACCGCTAGCAGAGCCTTGGTCAAGTAATGGAACAAACACGACGACGCAGGAAACCACCCATCATTACAGCGGATCATAAGAAAAAGGGTATATTAGGTTTTCATGCTAAACCCCCCCATTAAGATGTGACCGGAATGAACAAGGCCAGTGGAAGCGAAATAAAGGGTAAAATCAAAAAACGAGATCATGGTGACGGCCCACAGCGGCAGACCAACAGCCGGGCGAGAAAAAAAGAGGGGAAGATATATAGCCAAAATGTAGTGGCAGTGAGAGTTTGATGCGATGAGGGGGGACCATGAATGTGACTACATGACGAATGATAGATATACGATGCAGGAAAAGGGGGGATGCGCATGCGCGTGGAAGGACGTGTATCACAGGAGACCGCATTCCCGTAGGTGGATCTGCAGCAGAATGTCCTGGATGGCGCTTAGGACGACTGTTGGGAATCACGTCAACATCAGTTACCGTTCAGTAAAGCTAGCTCCTACATTTGATCTGCTGGGTATCCGTTGCACAAGTATAGTGTGCATATATCTGCTTTGTTGCTGCGTTCTGGTTGAGCGCCACGAAACGGTGCAGCAGGTAGTCGCAGGCAGCATCATAATTGTCACCGCCGGTATAGTCTGGGAAATAATCGCCAAGTGGTGAATGAGGGAGCTTCTCGGCAAACAAGTCGATCTTATTTAGGAACAAAATCTGAAAAATGGAACATGTTCCAGTGAGGCGAGCATTACGAAAGGGCGCCAAAATGCTCACAATGGATGTCTTGACGAACCACCGAGAGTTACATATCGAATCAAAGAGTGTCAATGCTTCTTGCATCCGGTTCTGGGAGACGCGAATCAGCACACGAATGGAAGGAAACAATAGGAAAATGTACATACCA
Organism: Xerocomus minutiporus; assembly: GCA_038092995.1. Lineage (NCBI taxonomy): Eukaryota > Fungi > Basidiomycota > Agaricomycetes > Boletales > Boletaceae > Xerocomus > Xerocomus minutiporus. Next base: position 2,353 of record JBBPRM010000183.1, on the reverse strand, counting down.
CACTTTCATCTTCGTACAACATTTGGTCGTACTCGCTCAGACTGACAAGGAACACGAGCGCAGTGACATTCTCGAAGCAGTGAATCCATTTCTTCCGTTCACTCCGCTGGCCACCAACGTCGAACAGCTTGTAGGTCAGCTCTCCGACCTTGAAGGTGGTTTCCGTGATACCAGTGGTCTTAACTCGACTCCGCAAGATATCCTGGTCGGTTGGGAGGTATCCAGGCATTGACATGCGGTCCATCGCATTGAAATAGTAGACGGCAGAGTCGTTGAGTTGGAATTCACGAGACCTGCGGACGGCCTCCTTCACCCCTCCATCTCGCCATAGGCCGCGAATGGCGTCACCGACGTCGCGCGGCAACACCTCACCCTCGATTTGCATAGGGAGAGCGAGAATGACTGCTCTCCGTGCATCGTTTTGGGGTGATAGGGTAATGTCAAGTTGAGGCATGGCCTCTAGGATGGCGCTGTATGCAACGGGTCACGGCGAGAACGATAAAAGCCGGTTGGTCATACCGCATTGACTGGATCGTGTTGGAATATATAATTTCCTTGTACGAGTCGCGTTCTTGGTCATTGTAGCCACCGTGATGAATGAGCTTCATCTGCTTGAGCACCGTTGACTGCAGTTTGCGAGTGAGCACAGTGTAGGGGGAGTACGGAGGAGCACGGACCTTTCCAGACTCTCCCGCACCCAAGAGCAACATCTTGATTTCGTTCTTGGCCAACATTCGATCCTTCTTGAGCTGGCTTTCAATCTCGTCATTGCCTGGCGAGGGTGAGCAGTGGGTAGTGCTGGGACGAGGAGGGTGTACGCACGAGCCTTTGCCTCACTGTCGATGCTGGTGGACTGCACGCAACCCATTGTAGATGGGCGCTTTTGGGGGAAAGAAAGAAAAAAGCAACGCTGGACAAGAGGATGAAAGAACGGGAAGGAGCGGGCGACTCAGCGATACTAGCGAGAGGAAGAGTTTTGTCTTGTCAAGCAACAACTTGCTCGCAAACGGAAAAAACCTCCCCGCGCTTTCACACAAATTATTCTCCTTCGGCAAACGCACGGCAGCGGCTTAACATTCTATATATAGACATACCGAAAACCCCCGCAAACCCTCCAGCCAATCGCTGTGCACCTGAATATGCAACTTTACGCTAATCGGCCGAGTCTGGCCAATTTCGCATTAATACTTGTTCCGAGTGGGAACATTGATCTCGTCATACAGCCTGGATGATTCTTCTCAGCCTGCGTTCATAGCTCGTTTGAGCCTTGGCAACAATTGCAAACCAATGCTGCCATTGACGGACACCTGTCAGCCGATTGCAAAATGTCATCAGCCCATCAAAACCGTTTCACGTGTGAACCAAAAAGTTCGTGCGACGCCAGCAGGATTCGAACCTGCGCACTCGAAGAGTAACAGATATTCGAAGCGTTCGAATCTGTCGCCGTAACCACTTGGCTATAGCGCCAACCAACATTGCGTTATTGTCAAATGATTGTGTTCTAGACTGCAGGTTCGAGCCGTCTGGACCTTTGTCTCGGAAGCGAAGGGACAATTTGTTGCTCGGCTGGCTACCATATCACCAAAAGCTGTACAGTGTCGTCTAAATTTGGTGCCAGAAGACTCGGAGAGACTTCCTCAACAAAGATACTACCGCAGCCACTTATGGCGTAATATTTGCACTTTTATTTATGGCCGCGTTCCGCGCCACTTCCACCGCGGTGAACCGTGCGCACTACATTTTGTGCGCGACTCCTACCGCGGTATATCCATGTTCCACCGCGTTTGGTCTAGTATTGACTGCGCGCTGCATGTTGCGTGCTACTCCTACCGCAGTGTATCCATATTCTGCCGCGTTTTGCAGCATCTCCATAAGAAACTTGACCGCGTTCTCCATCATTTTGACCACAGTACAGTTCGTGTGCCACCTCATTTTCACTGCAGTTATGAATGATTGATTATCGATGGTACTACGAGTATGTAGCTAATAGTGAGAGAGGGAAATGAAGCAGACAGCTATGACAGAATATCTGCACATTTATTCCGCCGCATCTTTTTTGTACAATCACACCACATTTTTGCTACGCCGCGCCATATTTTTGCCAATCACGAAGACGAGCAGGCCATGCCAGATGACAAGGCGGACGCGTCGATAGCATCGAGACATGATGAGGATAGTCGAGGCGTCCCGAAGAAGCTGTTGGAGGCACCAGAACAAGTCAGAAAACGGATGGAGTGCGGGGATGAAGATAACTCACCAAGGATGCTCCCATTCGAGCAGATGACCTGAGCAGTGAAACGGCCGCACCAGACAACCTCCGCAGTGCCATAGAACGTCCCCAAAGCGACAGAGA
>JBBPRM010000182.1:0-24311 GCA_038092995.1 Xerocomus minutiporus | reverse complement strand
CTCTTACGCACCGCTCGCCGACGGACGCGCTCACAAAGATTGCCTCGATTGATCCTGCTAGCCATGATGCTCTTGGAGGGCTGTGTATATGAAGTGGGCTATGAACTCACCATGGGGATGCGCGATAGATCATAGTAGTGATCGCACTCGGGGAACCAGACTTACTCTCTCCCAAAAAAAATTGTCGCGCTCGACGACCCCGCACATCACGTCGATATCCAGGTGTGCCCTCTGGGTCGTATTTATACCGCCTGCACAAAAAGAAGACATCGAGAGACACCGCAGGCAATTGACAATTTAGTACATGGGCGCACAGGATCGCTATCGACAACGTTATCCCATGATCTGGACTGACCTGAGGATGTCCATCGAGCTGACATGGTGGCGGTTGATGCAACTCGGACGATGGGTGGCGAGCCCTGACCTTGAATATCATAGACGAGGGGAGCGCCCACGCACCATCGCCGATGCGTGCTGTTAAAAAAAAACTGTCAAGCGTGCCTGCACGTACAACTCACCGCCGTGATGGCCATGTGATAAATGATAGTACCTGGGTAGCGTTGCACAAGTCAGGGTATGGCATAGTATGGGATCGACCTCTAAAAGCAAAAGAAAGAAAATAGTACAGTCTGTACTTTACATATCCATGATGAATGTCTCGTCTGGTAGTGGGCAGCTATAGTATTCAAATGATCCCAGAACAAAAAGGTACCAGAGGAAATGTCACTCATATAGCAACGGGGGTAAACACCTCTTCTATGCCAGCAGGACAAGGAAGCGCGCCCGTCTTCCGCTCTGGACTTGCACCAAGATACCTCGCAGAAGAGCCTGAAATGACACTTGTCGTGTCTCTCACCACCACGCTGGCACGGGCAAGTTCACTTGTAGGGCTCACGGGCTCAGCGAGCGATTCTTCAATGGATGACGTATCGGATAATGCGTTGTACAATGCTTCTTGTTCCGCGCGCGGCGATTTAACGGGCGCGATGGATGAGATACTCGCACTTCGTGCGCCAAAGAAATCACCCAGCTTTCTCGTAAGCGGTTGGGGGGGTGGTGATGGGGGGCTAGCAGGTGGTATAATGGGCGTGGGTACTGCGCCAGGAGGATTTTTAGCTAATAATGGCTCGGTTCGCCAGAGCTTGAAGCCCCAACCCCCTGTGGCTTGGGCGCCCTTCCTGGGTTCTCCCTGGGAAGATGATGGCGCCGCTGTAGATTCACTTCCGCTCGGCATTGGGGCACCAACGTTGTTTTCCTCTATGAACCCACGAAGAGCCTTGACGCATAATTCAGACGCCTCCCGTGCTTCGTTTGCGTCATTCAACTCGTGTTTTGACTCTTCCAGTTCCGTCCGCAGGGTATTGAGCTCCTTCCGGAGCATTTCAACCTCGGATGACTCCTCCGCCTGAAAGATAGAAGAGGGAGGCGAGGCGCGGCCAAATATCCCAGATGACCTGGGCGTTGATGCAAACTTGCTTGCTAGCATCGTGCTATCGGGGAACACATAGCTCGTGGGACCGGGACTTGCATGTGGTGAGCCACTATCGAACTTTGCAAGACCCGAGTCTGAAACAGATGAGATGCGCCGATGTGCATTGATCCGGGCGGCGCTGGTGCCCGTAAGTGGAGCAAATGACGCCCGCTTTGCCGTTTGAGGGGCTGCCAAGGATGCGAACCCAGCCCTGGAGAGATCTAGGGTCGACGGAACCTGACTTTGTCTACGGCTTTCGGATTGAAGACGCATGAGTCCCCGCCTGGGCTCGATGTCAACGGCTGATGGGCACGGGACGGGCGGCGACATACCTGCTTTCCTCGACTTTTGACCGCAACACGGAGATGGTATTTTCATCGTCTCTTGCCTTGGTATTTGCGTTGTCGAGCTCTTCTTGTAGTTCGGAGCACTTGTCTGTCATGTGCGCCAGGGTGTCTGCGAGATCCTTCTCCTTGACGTACAGCTGAGAGAGAAGTTGGGCGAGCTCGTCTCGTTCACGGGCAGCCTCCCTTAGGGACAACCTGAGGTCGGTGACGATGTGCGCCAGGATATGTGGGTCGAGCGAGTGTGGCCGCTGTGTGTCATCTGCGCTGGGGGTTGGTGGCAGCGATTCATTGTCAAGCTGGCGCTCGAGCTCGAGGGTGAGGTCGATAGAGTAGGGTCTCTGTGGGTTGTCGTCGAACATGGTTGGAGGGTAAAAATGCTGACCGTCAGGGTTGTCCGTCTGTAAACATTGGCGTGGTCGCGTTCGCCGCAACAGACAAAAGACGCAGTTACTGGCACGTGACTCAGCTTCCACTGAATCAGAACTGAGGATATCGTACACTATATTCACCTTGTACACATGTCTATATATTCTGTAAATCCCAGTCACTCAACTGTGTGTCAGGGGATCAATGCAGATGATCCCATCCCGCTCGCTCCACGGATAACCCCACCGATGTAACCATTCCCTCACACCTGCAGCGAGCCGGGCACGCGAAGCCCCTCTTCCTGCGTCTTGAGTTCCCGTGTGTTTCTCCTCTCCAACGATGGCGTACGCTGCAAAAAATCATCAGAACAGAAAAGGTGACGTCCAAGAATGTTTCTCACCAAGACCCAAAAAGTGTTCCCGTTCCAGCTTCCATAGCAAGTTAGCCCCAGAAACACAGCCAGACACACGCCACTCACTGCAAGCACAAATTCTTCCAATACTTCCGTAGCCTCATTCGAGTGTAACCCGTGCAGGTCGAGCATCGCTTCCGTCCGTTCCTCCGAAGAAAATTTCGATTCACCCCCAGCGTCCTTACTTGCAATACCCAAACATACCCCCAAACCGCCTCCACACACGCGTCCTCGTGCGCTCCGATCTCCCAGATCGTCCGACCAGTTTAGGTCTCGGCCTTTGACTGCCTGCTCCACGAGCTTGGCACGTTCTCTTACGAGCCTTCCGGCAGCCTCCGTCATCTCATTGCTCATCTTCGCATTCAGATCGTGCCCTTCGCGACTGAATCGCTTGGCGGCAGCACCATCGCCTCGTCTCCATGCATCAGCAGCTCGCGAGAGGCAGGCGTTCCGAGCAGCACCAAGCTGTAGCGCACGAGATCGATACGACATGTAGAGGCTATTGATCGAATCTCCAGTCGGCAGCGTGGGCAGCAGTGTCGGAGGGCGCAGCTTGATACGCGGAGAAGGCTTTGGTGCGACAATCGTAGTTCGGAGCTGGAGGTTGTCAACTGAATTGGAGCTGGACAGTGGTTCGCGTCGGGTCGCCATTGCACGGTCCGCGGGCAATGGCGCTGGCACAGGTCGTTTCACCGCGGCAGCAAACCTTGTACGGCCAGCATCGTTCTGCCAATTTCCATGTGCCCTTTTGTTCCTTGCGTCAAACCCTAACGCGGGGAACTCATCTGGGGGTGGGCTGGGGGATCCAGGAGGATGTCCAATGTTGTGATGGATGTTCGTACGAGAAAGTGCATTCGTGACAGTCGAAACGTCAATATCCTGGGGCAGCTGGTGCAAAAATTCACACTGATCTTGCTTTGCACACATACCACGCAACCAGAATCGACACAAGGCGCGCTCAAGATCATGACTATACACGAGTAGATCAGCAACAGAGGCTAGAGGAGACAGCAGGTCTATTTTACCTGAACCGGCAATCCGCTCGTAGACATTCGCCAGCGAGATAGTATCGGCACACCCGATTTCCGCCCGGCACGGGTCGCGCTGCGGTACCCCTAAGAGCTTGCCTTGCCACGTTTGGGTAGCCGGATCGTCCGCCACGCAGCATAGCTGCAGGGCCATCCCTCGTAACCAGTGTGACGCGGCCGCCCATTGGCTGTATTCTCGCCTGCGTATGCTGAGGAGCAGGAGGTAGCGCACGGTCGATGAGCCAGGCCATGGCCTTCTCGAAATCGTATCCATTCTGAGAAAGTGCTTCCTCGATTTCAGAAGGAGCGAGGGTTGAACCAAAGACGGAACTCAAAACGTCAAGAGGAGTCATACCATCGGTGAGGTAACCAGACGTGTCCGGGTCTTCGCCCGGAATTTCGTGTTGAGAATCATAATCGTACCCAGGCGGGTAAAAGCCGGCGCGGAGGTCGTCAGGAGAGTGGCTCGAGAGGGCTGAGTCAGACCATTGATCAAAATCAGTGACTGTGATCGGATGGAACGAATGAGGGGCATTCTTGTGTGCAAAGGGGTCAAAGGGGTCATCTTCCTCGTCCTCTTCGCCTCCTCTCGTAGAAGAGCGGAGTTGACTTGGGGTTACAGCCCGAGAGGGAGTATTCTGATCTGGGATAAGCGGGGCAGCGATGGCGAGGTTAGACGAGGCTCTGAGAGAGCTGTGAGACCATAAGTCAGGTGATGGGGTCTCTGTTCTTCCATAACTGGAGAGAGTAGCGGGGTTGGAAGAAGCAGCTGACAGCGGCCGTGGGATAGGTTTGAATTCTGTGGCTTTAGCGCTGAGCAATCTTGGAGAGGAGATGGGCGAGGCAGGAAGGCTCGCAGTGAACTGAGCGTAGGCCTGGGTAGCTTGAGAGTGTGCAAGAACGGGTGAGTTCATGGGTGATACACTACGAGTGATGTGAGATGATGTATTGCCGCTGACCAGCGGAGATGCAACAGGGGTGTGTGGTCTGCGAAAGCCAATAGAAAAAGGAGAGTTTGGAACTGAAGAAGGGGTATCGGGTCTGTTGGGCCGCACAGAGGGGGAAGATGCCCTGGAAGAGGGACGTGAGGGGCGGCGGGTTGGTGTGAGGAACAGGAACGGAACGCCTGCAACGTCGTCGCGATGTCTGTGCATGAGATCAAGGACATGCTGCTCTAGCTGCGATGGGTTTTATTGAGACTGGCGAGACAGGCTGGGACGAGACACTGACCATATCGTCATCCACCCCGCACTCGGACTTGAGCAGGTCTTTGAGAGCGTCCTCTTGTTCTTCGGCGAGCAGGGATGCCACCCTGTTCACCAGGGCGGTGCTGACACGGGTTGAATCGTCGCTGTCGTCGACATCGTATCCCTCGAGCGGGGATCTGTGCTGCCGAATTATAGCGGACAGCTGGGCGCGGGTGTGGGGAAATCTCTGAACTGAGACAAGGCCAAGCTCGTCGCCTGCGCCGGGCGGGGAGAGCGGGGAGGGCAGCGTGAGCGTGCGGAGCATTGGTTGGTAGTTGAGACGATGATCGGTGCATGGGCCGTTGAGCGGGCTGAATAAAAAAATTGACCAGTAGTCTTGCTCAACAAATATATAACGTTATATGAAACAGCCTTTCTCATACATCCCATTGTACAAGCACATATTCTTCTCGCCAGCACTCCCCGTCGTATTTCCCTTGGTCGTCTAGGCAGCAGTCATTCACGCACGAAAATATCATGCACGTTCCCCACTCCATCCCCCGACCCCCCTCTTGAGTGCGTTTCAGCGCGTCTTGCACCGTTTTGATCCTCTCTTCATCGCTCAGTTTCCGTACATCCACCTGCTCGTCTCTCACGACGTTGATTAGATTAGGCATCAGCTGGCATTCGAACACCCTGCTTGATTTGCAACATGGACACGGTGGGATCGATGCCGTACTGTACGACCGCTTCGCCGGCTGAACGACTTTGAAGTCCGCTCTCGTGACGGGGAGCGGGGCTTGTGTAGCAGCAGGGAACAGCGTTTCAAAGACTTGATCTGATGCAAATGGCAGAGGTGTTCCTTTGAGTTCATACCTGCAATGCGTCTCGGTCTAGTGCACAGGACCTGCACAGTGGTGACCCACCGGAAACATTGCTCTCCCGTAAATCCAACGCGCTTTGTGAACCGATCGAATACGTTGTCTACCTTCACCGAGTTTTCATACATTTCTGACGCCCAAGTGACGTCCTTTTTGGATTGGTCATCCGCTTCGGCCGAATCGCCCAGCCTGGCACTCTTGGTCTTGGAGGGTTGTGGAATATACTCGGGCACTGTCGACAAGTATAATGCAGGATAGGACGGTGCCGCAGCCCAAAATGAATCTCTCAATCTCGCCGAGGCCATAGCCGTGATGAGTGAATCCTCAGATGAAGAATCACTCTCTGCATCGCTGGAATGATCGTGGTCTTGCTTGGATTGTTGGGGAACCGGGTTCCCAAAAATTTGGTCTCCAAGACCAAGAACCGTTGGCTCGGTGGTTTTCATCTGAGTGGATGATCAGTTTGGTGAAACAAGAACGTTAATAAAATACCTCACGGAGAAAGGGTTAGCCAAAGCTGTAATGCTTGAATGCGGGGCATTAGTCTTCTGTTCTCTAGCTTTCCGAGCTTTCTTCTCCTTCAATTTGGCTGCATACGCTGCATTGTACCTCGAACCACGCCATGCCCGTATGCTGTCCGTGTTTGAGACGCATGACTTGCTCACGCTGAAGCAGGCCTACCTTCCAACCCGCCTTTGACAAGTAGAGCGAGCGCAACCCCAGACATACAACGCACGGTCCATGGGGCTCTCTTCGAATGGACACCACACCTGTAGGAGGAGCTCCATGGGATCTGAGCAGACCTTGCATTGGGAAGAAGAAAATGGAGGTTCCCGTGAAGGTAAGAACGCCTTGAAAAGCGAGATATAATCAAATCTGCATTGTCAAGTTGTTCGTACATGGAAAGCGCGTACAGGAACACCTCCGATGCGAGAAACAGCAGCATCTTTGAGGTCAACATCGATCTCCACCCTCCCATCGGGCACGCCGAGTAGAACGTCCGTCTCCGTGCCGGCACCGATCTCCTCGTCAGAATCAGACCAGTCATCCTCAGTTAAAGCTGGCATGCTATTGAGAATAAGGTCAGCAAGGATCTAGTCAATGATGGTAAATGAGGATCAGATATGCATGAATGGTAAAAATTTGAAGGACTCGTCACGGCGCACAGCAAGAGGAAACCTCAAGCTGAACATGTCAGACTCGTCATCTATGTATTCATCCGGTGAAGAAAAGACTGAATTGTTGGCTTACCTGACTTGGAGGCGTTGAGCAGAAAGACGTGGTGTAGGGCACACTTTTATCTGGCTGCGAAAGCGGATGGGAAATGTTTCCCTTATTTGGATTATAGGCATCTCCGCATGTCAAGCTGGTGCCGAACTGCGTTCGGTTTCGCTCGCAGGATGTCTGTCCCGGATGCACGGACTCGTAGAAAGATCAGTTTACAGCCAGCCAAGGTCCTTTCTGTGTCGTAGGTTTATTTGTATCGTCTACCCCGCCGCACGCACTCACTGTCCGCAGACTTGGCACAAAGGCATTCCCAAAGATACTCCTCTCAAACATTGCCTTCGTCCTCGCGCTATTTGCAGCAAAGGAGGCTTTGCTTTCCTATGATGTCGGTGTATTCTGGGTGGTCATGAGAGTCCTCGCCCTGGGCGCTTTGGGCATGTTGGTTTGGGAAGGCGCGACAATGGAGTTTTCAAAGAGAACCAATATCGAGGTGGGCCATTACCGTTCTCATTTGTTGTACCATCTCAGAATGCCGCAGTGGGCCGCGCTAGGTGTATCTTCGCTCCTGCTCTTCGTACAGCAGGCAGCGCTATACACTGCTCTCTACCGACTGCCTTCACCTCGGTATGTTTCTTATGTCGTACATCCCACTACAATGAAAAAACAACTCACCCCCCATTTCTAACAGTGTTATCTTATTTGTTCATTTCTCCTCTTCATGGGTAGACGCGATGGTAATCTCTCCCTACTTCACCTGGAAAGCTACTTAAATCTCGGTGCTAGATATCACGTCCTCTCATCGTGGCATCTTGTTTCATCCTCTCCTTTTTTGCTGACATCGTCCTGTCCAACAGAGTTCCTGCCAACATTCTCCCGGGTTATGCCTGCCTTGTGCTCCACGGCTTAGCTACGTATGCGTTGGAGCATCTTCGGGGTGTTTTGTCACCCACGATCAGTCCTACCCTGGCCACTGCTGCGAGTACATTTGGCGCTGCATTACTTAGCCTTCCCCTCTATACATTCAGGCAAGCGCTGGTAAGGTTTTCTACCACGTGGCTGGACTCCCACCTGATTATTTCAGCTCGATTCCCGCCCTTCGCCTGTCGTTCCTCTGCTATCACTGGCCGTCCTTCCTCTCCTTGCTTTGAATACTATATTCGTGACGCCAGACACCAAAACGAAACAGTATAACCCTCAGCAAGCCGTTCAGGTGTTCCTGTTGTCATATCCATCGGCCTTTCTCGTCGCAATTGCCCTGGGGCACCTTGGATTCTCCCAGCATCCACATTGGATTGATCTTGTACTCGGTGCGATGCTCTACTATGGTAAGATAAATGGCAGATAGGGGGTATGTCTATTCACCTGAACCACCATAGCAAGGTACGCGGGAGAAGGCCAGAACCCTTCAACTTCCCCACGGACACCGATATCAAAAGTCGTTCGCTTCTACCTAAATTCTATTCTTTCAGACAGCGAGTCTAGAAAGATATTTTATTTCTTAGCACTGAATTTGTGTTACATGCTCGTGCAAATGCTTTACGGCATCTGGACGAACAGCCTGGGACTTATCTCAGATGGTGGGCAAGTCCCGATAAAATTCTCTGTCAGTACTTATCAAACTGTCCAGCAATCCACATGGCCTTTGATTGTCTCGCCATTGGCGTTGGATTAGTGGCTTCGGTAATGGCCAAGTGGCCCCCAGACGAGCGGTTCACTTACGGGTGAGTTTTCGTCGCGCCATCGTTGTAGAAACAATTGTTTGACATATTTTTGTCCTTTTATAGGTATGGCAGAATTGAGACACTCTCGGGTTTTGCAAATGGAATATTCCTTATCCTGATTTCAATATTTATTGTGTTCGAAGCGGTCCAGCGACTGTAAGTCAAAGTGCTCCTTCAAGTGTCGTTCCGATGATCTGATATCATCCAGTTTAGACCCCCCGGAGATGTCAACAAGCCAACTCCTGTTGATTAGCTCTATCGGGCTTGGTGTAAACCTGTTTGGCTTGTTTGCTATGGGGGGACATCACCACCATCACCATGTACGTGCATTGAAGTATTAGGCATACCAAAGATAATCATGGTTGATATAGGGTCACGGCCATGATCACGGAAGTGGACATGCACACAAGCACGACCACGACCACGACCACCATGAGCGAAATCACTCTCATGCTAGTCACCCGCCCACACATAATAACCATGTTCACCACTCGAGAGAACATGTGTCTAGTTTAGCGCATCATGACCACGCCAGTCAACATACGCACCAAAACTCAGATTCACACACCCTCAACTCGGATGATCACCATCACGAACGACAAGAGAGTGAACCTTCGCATACCCACCCACACGTACATGAGCATCCCGACAATCCATATCCTAATTCTAATTCTTCGCCTACTGAAGTGGAACAAACCCAACAAGGTCCAAGGTCTTCCACGATCAGGGAACGAAAACCTCATTCTCGTGGCCCATCACTTCAAGTTACACTCCAAAATACCCAGTTACCCGCAGTTCAAGTTCCGTTTCCGGTATCGTCTCCGGTCGATTCACCGCTTTCCCCTAGTTATCCCAGCACATTCAAGCATGACCACCACCACCACCACCATAACGATGATCATGGACACGCCCCACGACTCCATGGCCACGACCATGAGCATTGCCACGATCACGAAGGCCACAGTCACAACATGCGCGGGGTATTCCTGCACGTTATGGCGGTATATTTCGTTTTTACTTTCCAAGGACAAGACTCAACGATGATCAGGATACCCTTGGCTCAGTAGGAGTGATTATCTCGACACTCCTTATCCAGTACTACGGATGGACAGGCTTTGATCCCATCGCATCTCTCTTCATCGCTGTGCTCATTGTTGCGAGTGTTGTGCCCCTTGTCATTGATACGGGGCGGGTACTCGGCCTAGACTTGGGAGACAATGAAAGTAGGGTTGAAATGGCTTTGAAGGAGGTATGAAGTCTGACCATTTCAACAACACGTGATAATCCTGACGGTCGCCCCGTGTAGCTTGAGCATGTCGAAGGCGTTGCGTCATATTCTTTCCCGCGATTCTGGCCAAAGGATTCCTCAAGCATCATTGGCTCAATCCACGTCCAGCTCTCGTATTCTGTTTCTCAGCCACATATGTCCGACACGTTGGGCAATAAACAGACGAATCTCGATCGTGTCTTGGAACGCGTAAACGCTCTGTTGAAAAGCAGAATACCTGGACTGGAAGAAGTCACGATACAGCTGGAGGAAGCCTCTCGGGGGTAGAATATGGTAGTGTAACTAGTAATCATGGGCTCATACATATTTGGATATTCGGTAATTTAATCTTTTCGACGTTCTATGCAACAATAGAGTACAATGAACAATGGTCCACCATGTGCGAATCACAGCGCGATAATGCCATAATCAAGAGGGCAAACTCTGGATTCCGCGGATCGCGCTGGATGATGTGAACAGTTCATCGTGGAGAGCGAATGCGGACTCGAATGGCTGCTCCCAGTTCAGTAAACTTTGACAGGCAAAGTGCACCCAGTCATTCTTGCCAAGCGCGTCAGCAACCCTGAGTCCAGCCCTTGAATGCGTTGAACTTTGCGAGATCATGAACGAGTCAACTAATATTAGCTAGTTGAACACCGACAAAAGGGAGTTTGTTTGTGCCAGTGGCCGTAGCTTGACCAGTGGGAATGAAGTGCTTCTTCGGAGTCCCGGAATTGTGTGAACCGCGCAGTCTGGCACGAATGAGGGCAGTCAAGATGTGGGTGTAGGACAAGACATTGAGGTTCTTTTGGTGCTTCTTGAACAGACTGGCCCTATACGGACCAGCAGCGCGCAAAGGTAACAGAGAGAACTCGGCAATAGATGCGGGATTGTAATAGGTGTACCGTTTGCAGGAAATCGACGATGGGGAAAACAATGCCAACCCAAAGTTCCCGCATGATGATGCAAAGATCTTTTGTCACGTTCTAGCGTGAGCGCCTGGCCAAGTTATTTGTAGCATCCAGGAGAGGTCGCGAATATCATCTCTTGTAATTGACAGTGGGATGTGAACAGGATTCCGATCCACAAGAACGATGAGCACATCGCAACGCATTCAAGATGATGACAAGTCCGCTCCTCGCTGCCTGCTGGAGATCAGAGGACAATGGTGGGAGAAAGAAGCGTGAGAGACCGGGCAACTCGCGAATACGGGACAAAACTCTTTGCAGCTCCAGGTTGAGATGCCAGACCTGATGATGCTGATCTAAACCAGGACGTCGTGAACCACTGTGCTAGTGTGCCTCAGGATAGCCTCATCAACTTCCCCAACTTCCCAGCCGGTGGTATCGAGCCAGTAGTCTGGTGGGCAGAGTGCCAGTGCGCCTTGGGCAAGGTCAATGGCCTCACCGAAGTCGCTAACCCCACCCAGCTGCCTGTATCGAGTTGAGAGATAAAGTGCGAGGTTGTTCAAAGATATCAAGTGATTTGGGCGCCCTGGCGGGTGAGGCGCCAGCGCGTCCAGGTCGAAGACAATAGCTTCATTCAGGTCATCCATCCGCGAGTTGGCTGTAACGACGGCAGAGATGAGTTGCAAGCTGGCTTAAAGCGAGGCGTTGGTTGAAGGGTTTGAATCTGATTCATTCATATATCAACGACAACTTGTTAACAAACCTGCATGTTGAACCAAGCGTGAGCGTCACTCGGAGTCACTGAAACAACAAGGTCGCACGCACCACACAACAGACCATCAGGAGCCCTGCGTCCCAGACGGAATCCCAAGCCGTCGATGCCGCTCATCCTGCTCGCGCATCCTATCCGTCAGCTGCGGGAATGCCGCTGACGTCGCCGCCGCATCCCGCGCGACCGCCTCCGGCTGAGCAATCCTCTTCATCTTGAGCAGCATCTTCTGACGGGTCTCGTGTGTCGCTTTTTGTTGCGCAACGAGAGTGCGAATATCCTGAATGTCGGCGTCTGTCATGGGGATCATCGTTGGCGAGCGGCGGATCATATTGCTCGACGGGACGTTGGTGGTGAAAGTCTGGATTTGGCTACATCGGCTACTGGACAAATGTGCAATGGTCACGTGGTCGCGAACGCCTAACGCTGAAGTACGTGGTCTGCTCAGCTCAAACGCTTGCAAGTTGCAGGTACCGTGTCGGTTTATTAACGAACCTGCTAACCGCTGAGCCGATACTTCGCTTTCGCTGTCAGGTCACACTTGGGCAATATTTGACTCATGGCAGGTTCAAAAGATGAGGTCGAGGAGGATGCAGCAGAATTGAAGAGGAACCTTGCGACAGGCAATCAAAAAGACAACTCTGTCTCCTCTGCTGGTGAGTGAATGTCATGTCAGGCCAGGCGCAGGATGTTTGAACCAGTATTTAGGGCTGTCGATTGTCTCTTATTGTGTTGCCTCTATCCTCATGACCCTCGTGAACAAGGTATGTCGCCAATGTATATTTCAAATTAAATCATCATTCACACCAGCCCAGTTCGTGGTATCTGGACAGCAGTTCAACATGACCTTCCTTTTGCTTTCTTTGCAAAGTATTGTTTGTAGTGCATGCGTCATCGTTGTCAAGAAAATGGGCATCATCTCGTTTCGAAAATTTGATGTACAGGATGCGAGAGCATGGTTTCCCGTGAGCACCTTGCTTGTTATTGTCATATACACTGGCTCCAAGAGTCTGGTAAGTATTTGATATAGATCTTGTCATCCCTGGATTGATTTCCCAAAGCAATACCTCACTATACCAATCTACACGATTTTCAAAAATTTGACCATTATCCTTATCGTGCGTGTGTCACCTCATGGCTGATCGATATTTCTCATTGATTTGTGCAGGCATACGGGGAGGTAATATGGTTTAATGGGCGAATAAGTGGGCTTACAATGATTGCGTTTCTATTGATGGTGAGTGTCGCGCTGTGACGATATGGACGCGTTGTAAATGAGCGTGTTTCCCCTCTAAAATATCAGATTCTATCTTCGGTACTTGCAGCCTGGACGGATGTAAACAACATGACATATCCTGTTAGCGACATTCCACCGGCTAGCGCAGCTATGGGTATTGGCCTAGATCTCTTCTCTAATGCGATCAAGACGCTGCATGCAGGGTACTTTTGGATGCTGCTCAACTGTTTAGCAAGTGCTACTTATGCAAGTCACGTCTCTTTTGGGTGCGCCTTGAAGGAATGCTGATGACAACTCACTGACAGGTCCTGCTGATGCGGAAACGTATCAAAGTCACTGGGTTCTCCGACTGGGATTCGATGTTTTACAACAATTTGCTGTCGATTCCTATACTGACCATGTTTTCTATCATCCTGGAAGATTGGGGAACAGAAAATCTGTCGCGTAATTTGTAAGTACACATCAAGTCTCGGGTCGTATATAAATAACGGTTTCCCATCCAGCCCGGAAGAAACACGACGTTTGCTGCTCTTTGCTATCGCGTTCTCTGGTGCAGCAGCAGTTGGCATCTCATATACCACAGCTTGGTGTGTCCGGACAACGAGTAGTACAACATACAGGTATGTGTCTAGCACGGTTGAGAGTGCATCGACTGATGCTCGGTCTCAGCATGGTTGGCGCGTTGAACAAGTTGCCGGTGGCGGCGTCAGGGATGTTGTTCTTTGGTGATGCCATCACGATCGGATCCGTCTCTGCGATTGGAGCCGGGTTCTTTGCGGGTGCTATGTATGCGATTGCGAAGAACAATCAGAAAAGACTGGAGAGCAAACAGAGTACTCTACCACTATCTAGTCGGAACTAATACTTTCGTTATTGAAATTGTCTGTACATTCCGACCCTAGTGTCACTCCAAACTATAGAGAGTATGTACATATCACTATGGCTACTCTCTAGCTTGATTCACACCAGAGTAAGGGTGGAGATGATGCGGATGCCACCCTAAGTCCGGATAGCGATGGGACTTGGAGTGTTCCACTTGATGTAGATCCGACGTGTTTCGGCTTTCGGCCCTCACAGTGTTCTGTCGTGCTATTCCCTTTCCAATTCCCTTAAAGCCATTTCCCTAGACTCTCTTTCCCTTGATCCCCTTCCACGATCATGGCTACTCCCTTACAGCTCCTTCATCCCCCGAGGCTGGCCCACACCTTTGTCGGGTCGCCCAGTGCGCCGAGCACACCCGTGCACAGTATCCAGACCATGCGTAGAAAGGCCGCTGGACACAGTGGCCCTTTGACCAAGATTCTTGTGGCCAACCGTGGAGCAAGTCCACTTACACTCTGTTCGGTAATCTGCCTAATGTGATCCTTTGTCTTCGCTAGGAAATCGCTATCAGGGTGTTCCGGACAGCCCATGAGTTGGCTATGCACACTGTGGCGATCTATTCTTTCGAGGACCGTCTTTCAGCCCACCGCCAGAAGGTGTGACGTGCGATTCTAACCATCATTTCTGTGGTTCCCCTAACCACCCAGACAGGCCGATGAAGCATACCAAGTTGGCAAAGGTCTCACTCCCGTTGCTGCATATCTCGCGCAGGACGATATCATCAGGATCGCCCTCGAGCATGGCGTCGACATGATCCACCCTGGGTGCCCACTATCGCTTATCTTATCGCATGTGTATTCATTTCCGTTATAGTTATGGCTTCTTGTCCGAAAACGCCACCTTCGCCCGAAAGGTCGAGCAGGCCGGTATCGCGTTCGTTGGACCCACCCCTGAAGTCATCGATGGCCTTGGTGACAAGACCAAGGCACGCACACTGGGTATATGCGATACGATAGCACGTATATGCGAGGCTGATGTAAGATCTTTGCAGCTATAAAAGTCGGTGTCCCAGTGGTTCCTGGAACACCAGGACCCGTCGCGTCGTATGTTGAGGGAGCGTCGTTCATTAAAGAGCATGGCTTCCCAGGTAGGGCCCAATTTGCGCGGATCCTCTTGGATAGTCATTTACCGTTTGTAGTTATCATCAAGGCTGCTATGGGCGGAGGTGGTCGTGGTATGCGTGTCGTGCGCGAACAATCTGACTTTCAGAATGCGTTTGAACGCGCTGTCTCCGAGGCAAAGTCCGCTTTCGGAGACGGTACAGTCTTCATCGAGCGCTTTTTGGAACGTCCTAGGCATATTGAAGTCCAAATTCTAGCTGACGCAGTTGGCAACACCATCCACCTTTTTGAGCGTGATTGTTCAGTGCAGAGGCGTCACCAAAAGGTCGTAGAGGTTGCTCCTGCTACACATCTCCCTGAAGAGGTCCGCCAAGCTATCTTGGCTGATGCCATCAAGCTTGCCAAAAGTGTGGGCTACAGGAATGCCGGAACTGCCGAGTTCTTAGTCGACCAGTCGGGCAGGCATTATTTCATCGAGATCAACCCTCGCATCCAAGTCGAGCACACTATCACAGGTGCGATTCTATAGACATTGTCATGGTTTCTCTCTCTCAATAGAGCTATATTGTGTTCGCAGAGGAGATTACTGGTATTGACATAGTCGCTGCACAAATCCAGATTGCGGCAGGCGCCACTCTTCCACAACTTGGTTTGACGCAAGAGGCTATCACTCGTAGAGGCTTTGCGATTCAGTGTCGTATCACCACCGAAGACGCAGCAACAGGCTTCCAGCCAGATACCGGCAAAATCGAGGTATATCGCAGTGCCGGTGGCAATGGCGTCCGTCTAGATGCATCTTCCGGTTTCGCTGGCGCCCAGATCACGGTAGGTATTCGAAAAGTCTACAAATATACATTGTTCAAGTGTATGCTCTCGTTAGCCGCATTACGATAGCTTGCTCGTCAAGTGCACAGTCAGCGGCACGACGTACGAGGTTGCCCGTCGCAAGATGCTTCGTGCTCTCGTCGAGTTCCGTATCCGCGGTGTCAAGGTCTGTTCCAAATGACCATGTTCTCGAGAGTGAGCTAACATGCTTCTTAGACCAATATCCCGTTCTTGTTCCGCCTCCTTACACACGATGTCTTCGTTGGTGGAAAGACCTGGACAACTGTATGTATCGGAGTTCCGTCGTATTCTACGTTTTTCACGCTGTTTCAGTTTATCGATGATACTCCAGAGCTCTTCAAACTTGTACAGAGTCAAAACCGTGCTCAGAAGGTCCTTGCATATCTCGGAGATCTCGCCGTCAATGGAAGCTCTATCAAGGGTCAATCTGGAGAACCAGGTCTCAAGCAGGAAATTTCTATTCCTACGTTGGAGAACCGTGAAGACCCAGACGATCCACCGCTTGATACTACACGGCCGTGCCAGCTAGGTTGGCGCAACATCATTGTTGAACATGGGCCCGAGGTCTTCGCCAAGGCCGTACGAGAGTACCCAGGCATCCTTATCATGGACACAACATGGCGAGATGCTCACCAGTCTCTGCTTGCTACCCGTCTTCGAACTATTGATATGGTCAATATTGCGAAAGAAACCAGTTATGCTCTTGCAAACGCTTTCAGCTTGGAGATGTGGGGTGGTGCAACGTTTGACGTCGCCATGCGATTCCTGTATGAGGATCCTTGGGAACGGTTGGTACGTCGAGATCCCATGAATTGACAATTTGCTCGCTAACGCATGGCCTTAGCGTACTCTCCGTAAGTTGGTGCCCAATATTCCATTCCAAGCACTCGTGCGTGGTGCCAATGGTGTTGGGTACACCAGTTACCCGTAAGTTTTTAGAACCTTTTGTAACATCTGTTCATTTGCATTGTAGTGACAACGCCATCTATGACTTCTCCAAGAAAGCCGTAGAGAATGGGCTTGACATCTTCCGAGTTTTCGATTCCTTGAACTACTTTGGTGCGTGTCCAGTGCTGAGGGTTGGCAGACCGCTGACCCAGCATGACTCCCACAGAGAATGTAAGACCAAGCATTGAACTCGATGTCCCAGGATGCTAACTCTTGTTTAGATGAGGCTTGGTATTGATGCCGCCAAGAAAGCCGGAGGCGTCGTTGAAGCCGTTGTCTGCTACAGTGGTGATGTCGCTAGCCCTAGGGAAACAAAGTATACCCTCGAGTACTATCTGGAATTCATCGATAAACTTGTCAAAGAAGGCGTCCACATTCTTGGTGTAAAGGATATGGCTGGTCTGCTGAAACCGGAGGCAGCAAAAATGTGGGTGGTGTTTACTATACACAGTGTAATTGACTGACGTCCATGGCAGCCTTATTGGAGCCATTAGAGAGAAGTATCCTGACATTCCGATCCACGTCCATTCCCATGACACGGCTGGAATCGCGACTGCCTCTATGTTGGCCGCTGCAGCCGCAGGCGCTGATATCGTTGATGTTGCGATTGATAGTGAGTGCCCAAGATCGTTCGCGATCGTTTTACTAACTGGTGTGACAAGGCATGTCTGGGTTAACTTCACAACCATCGATGGGAGCGGTCTGTATGGCACTTGAGCAAACAAGATTGGGCACCGGCATCCGCTACGCTGATATCCAGGCACTGAACTCGTACTGGAGTCAGGTCCGCATGCTGTACGGTTGCTTTGAGGCTAATGTCCGCGCATCGGATTCGAGCGTCTTCGATCATGAGATGCCAGGAGGACAATACACCAATCTCATGGTAGGATCCGAACCTCGTGACTTCATTGCACGTTGGCTTAATGACTGTGCAGTTCCAAGCTGCGCAACTTGGTCTCGGAACACAATGGACAGGTCATTATTTATACCCTTCTAAATATTTCCCCTGTACTCACGCTCTCACGCAGAAATCAAGAAAAAGTATATTGAGGCCAATGAGCTTGTGGGTAGAAAATGCTGTCATCACGTTCCATGCCTCATTCTTTTTTAAGTGTGGTAATGTTATT
This sequence comes from Xerocomus minutiporus, assembly GCA_038092995.1. NCBI lineage: Eukaryota > Fungi > Basidiomycota > Agaricomycetes > Boletales > Boletaceae > Xerocomus > Xerocomus minutiporus. Next base: position 6,626 of record JBBPRM010000182.1, on the reverse strand, counting down.
AAAGTTACGCCATCGTCCAAGGTGGTCGGGGACTTTGCACAGTGGATGACATCAAACTCTCTCACCAAAGAGGATGTGCTTGCCCGTGCAGATCAACTTGACTTCCCTTCATCTGTTGTTGAGTTCTTCCAAGGCTACCTTGGGCAACCCGTTGGAGGTTTCCCAGAGCCATTGCGTACCAGGGTCATCAGGAATAAGCCAAGGATTGACGGTAGACCCGGTGCTACTCTGGCACCTTTGGATTTCAGAAAGATCAAGGCCGATCTGCGAAGCAAATTTGGAAAACACATCACAGATGTAGACGTGACTTCATATGTCATGTATCCTAAGGTTTGTCATGCCTTTTGTTCCCATTACCTGGCGCGGATTACTCATGTTAACTCCGCTAGGTGTTCGAAGAATACCAGGGATTCTTGGAGAAATACGGGGACCTAAGGTGTGTAACCCTCTGTGATTGAGAGTGGATTGATATGGATATGTTGTGCGCAGCGTGCTTCCCACACGGTACTTTTTAGGTCGTCCAGACACTGGAGAGGAGATACATGTCTCCATTGAAAAAGGAAAGACTATCATCATCCGTCTGATGGCAATAGGACCCGTTGTTGAAGGCCGTGCCCAACGCGATGTTTGGTTCGAAGTCAACGGGGAGGTAATACCAAAAGCAAATGACATTTACATGAACTTTACTGAGGTGTGTCATAGGTACGCGCAGTATCTGTTGAGGACAAGAACTCCGCGGTTGAGACGATCTCGCGGGAGAAGGCAACCTCTGACCCTGGCTCAGTGGGCGCACCCATGTCAGGCGTAGTCGTTGAGGTCAGGGTCAAGGAGGGCCAGGAAATCAAGAAGGGTGATCCTCTTTGCGGTCAGTCAAACCATGCATTCAGTAAACTTATTTTGACATCGCTCATTTTATGCTCGAGTCCTGAGTGCCATGAAGGTGAGTTGACATACACGATCTCATATTCATCATCTGACTTGAAATCTTTAGATGGAATCGGCTGTCACCGCTCCCGTCTCTGGTCACATCAAACGTGTTGTTGTCAACGAAGGTGCGCAAGGTTTGTTCCAATTGGAGTTCGATGCGTGACTTTGGTTACTAGGTGACTCCATAAACCAAGGAGATTTAACTGTGGAAATTGTCCATTAGATTGTTGTAAGATGAGGCCTCGAGGTCGTGTCGCAATAGAATGTCAGCGCCATGTATTTCAGACTGCCTGCGGGACAATTATCGATTCATTCGGCTATCGGGCTGATGCGTTTTCGGGGCGAGCCAGAACGAGATGAATCATTACCGCTCATAAGCATCCAGTACTAATTTTACAGGACCTCATGACTCGCACTCCGACCGAGTGCTTCTAATTCCACGGTCAACACCACCGGTGATTGAGCGACATGATACGGTGGGAACACATGCTGACAGGTGATGATATGATGATGGTGATGGTGATACAAAATTGGATCCGTCTTGTCCATCAGTCAAATTCGAAAACATTGTTGTCCGTTATCGCGCGAGCTCTGAACCAAACTTGAGCTGCTGTAAAATATCGGCATGAAGTTCCTGGACGACCTCCTGCACACGATGAGCCGATGGACAATTGGCATGGACAGAAAACTAACCCTGGCACCTTTAATTTCCGAAATGAGTCCTACTCCCATGCCAGACCATACGAGCATTCTGTCGGGGTCACCGCTGCGCACACCCTGTCTAAATTTCTCTTGCACAGTCTCCACGTCAACGCCACTCTCGATGTCTTTCACCGTGCTATTATGGAGTCCCCTCCCGTCCACGCCTGTTGGCCACTCCAGGGTGCCCCTTGCACGATCAAACGCCATCGTTCGCACTGTCATGTCGGACTTGGCGATCACGAGGGCCTTCTTCTGGGCATCGCTGTACAGGCTCTCTGGCGTCATCAAAAAGCGCGTTCCAAGCACGACACCCGCCACTCCGAGGACGAGAAGAGAAGCGATTTGACGACCGTTGACCACGCCACCTGCTGCCAAGAGAGGCGGTGCGTCCTCGGGCAACACGGCGAGAATGGAGGACACGAGCGTAAAGAGTGGGGGCGCAGCGCCGTATCCATGCCCCCCTGATTCGTGCCCTGCAAAGAATTCGCATGAGAAAAAACGCGACGGCTGAGCATCACACCTTGGGCGACAAGGACGTCCACTTTCCATTCATTCGAGGCAACGAGGGCGTCCTCGACAGAGGGAACCTGGACAAATATGGTCGTCTGGCGAACGCGATTGTGCTCGGCGTCGTAGTTGCGGATGAATTGGATCCGCCGCTTGAGATTGTTTCCAAACGCGAGCCAGATGGCGCGAACATGGTTGTCGAGGGCGGCCGACAGTACGGCTTCTGGCTGAGCCGAGGGCTGGTCCAACTGCCAGCCGAGATAACCCACGCCGATGGGGAGGGGGTCCGAGGGAGACAAGCCGAGTGTGTTACGAGCGAGGGATAACTCGTCGATCAGGCTCTGTGCACTCGTGTAGCCTGCGCGAGGATCAGTCGTTGATCTGTGTGAGATGCGATCGAGGATACCTGCGGCGAGGAATCCAAAGGCGCCGCTGGCGCTGACCTCGGCGGCGAGTAATCCCCCGCTCGCCCCCGCCATCGGCGCTGCGACGATGGGGAGCTTTACATCTGAGGGGCGTCACATATATGACTATGTAATACGAGCGGTGTAACATGCCTAATAGGCGGGTTATCGGCGTGTCAAGAGGCATGGATGATGCGACGCTCGTCGAATCGCCGTTCATACATACCTTTTTCAGTGATTTATCTACGCCCGAGGACGAGGACCGCCACCATCTGTGTTTGCGCGTGTTTGTCCAGCGACCATCTTGTTCATATCGTTTGTTGTGCTTGTCCATATCCCAAGTAATCGCGCCCATCATGGTAAGGATCTCCAAAGGAAATGATTTCTGTTGACATCTCTGAATGAATGTAGCCCCCTCCAAAGTCAAAAGGCGGAAAGATGCTCGGCCTCATCAATTGGAGGCTCAAGGTCACCATCAACGACGGTCGTGCGCTGACCGGACAGATGCTTGCCTTCGATAGGCACATGAACCTCGTGCTTGCAGACTGTGAAGAGTTTCGCCGCGTTAGACCCAAGAAAAAGCCCGGTGAGACTGAAACCCCGCCTGAACAAGAGATCAAACGGACGCTCGGACTGGTGATTTTGCGTGGCGAAACGGTAGTCAGCATGAGCGTTGAAGGACCCCCTCCCATCGTAGACGAGGATAAAAAGAATGCCGTACGTGCTTATCTTGAATTTGCATGATTGAACGTTCCACGGAGCTGAATGTACAGCTTCCTGTCGGTCCCGGCCGTGGTATGCCTGCCGGTCGCGGTATTGGAATGATGCCTCCTGGTGCGTGTTTCTTTGAATGCGCTGTCCTTTGATACCTGATCCCCATATAGTGGGTGTTCCTCCAATGGGACGACCACCGGTGCCTTTTCCTCCTCCTGGTATGCCTGGTCCTCCACCTGGTTTCAGGCCCCCAGGCTTCCCACCTGGTGTTCCCTTCCCACCCCCACCGGGCTTCGGAGGACCACCACCTCCTGGGTAAACATCGGTTTAACTTGATAAATTGCATCGGTGACAATTTTTTTTTCTTTCAGGTTCCAACCACCTCCCCAGTAAATTACTGTGCATGTGTAAAATTGCTTTGCAGAAATCAAAAGGCGGCATGGAGAGCAGGGCAAGTAGTCTCTTTGTCTGTCCATCGGCCGGCGTACGAATGTATTTCCTAGCCTACATCGGTGTCATTTGCCGATTCGGTGCATGAAATGATACATCTCATGTCTCAAATAGAGACTCGTGCTATCCTAGGTCACGCGCTGTGCTCATCTCCGGCGTGGATACGGAAACATCTCGATGATGAAACAGCTTCGAGAATTACTCGCAAACACCGCAGCTTGCGATTGGTCGGATGGTTCTTCTATCTGACGCTGCAGCGCAAGAGAAGAATGTTGACGGCAGCTCCTTGTTTGGCTTTTCTGCGCAGTGTGACCGTCCTTATCATTCACCCAGGTGCTCTTAATGTCCCTCGTGAGGAAGCCAACCACCACCCCACACCGTTCTCTCCCCCTCCCATTGTCACTACCATCGACATGACTTTCGACTGGCTGAGCAGATTCAGAAAGCCCCGGGATGCTCGTGGACAATATCCCCAACGTCCGCCCGTCATGATCGCCCGTCCACACGGGAAGCGGGCTGTGCCTATCCCACAGGCTCGTGCCCAAGTTCGACGACCTCAACACCACCCACCTGTCCTTGTCCCTCGTCCTGCGGCACCTATGCGCAAGCCTGTCGGGCGCCCACCTGCACGTCCTCATCCCGCTCAGCGAGACCCCATGCAGTGCCTCCATCTTCACTTTCACCCCAACCACAAGCGGGACCTAGCCCTCCCCCCTCTACGCCAATCGAAGCATATGGGCAGCCCGCACGCCCCGCCACTCCCGCCACCTCGCGGCGCGTTGAGAGCGCCCGGTGCACCCCCGAGACATGTCCACTGGGCGCCCGCGCAGGCCCCGCTGCCCAATAAGCCCTACCCATATCCCTCGCAAGCGTCGACCGTGTCGCAGCCTCGCGGGCGTCCATACCAGAGTCCCGTTCCCCGTTACCAGCCGCCGCGTTCAGCCTCGGGTGTTGCTTACAGACGCAGATGATGATGCAGTCGATGTGCGGATCATCCGGGGATGATACGGTACGAGGCGCTCTCTGATCATGCACTTGCACGAGCGTGAACGTTATCAGAAGTGATCACACGTGTGGAGAAAGACATCACGAAGAAAAGAAACTGCTTCCGTATCGAGCGTGTTTGGTTCCACAAGCAGGTCTTTGTGGTGATGACAGTTTATAATGATGAAACGACTTGGATTCTATGTTTATATCTTATCGGCAGCGGTGGTTGGTGCGATAAGGCGGTGCCATTTTCCTCGGTGCCTTGGATGTACGCGTAAGAACTGTTTCAATAGACCCTTCTGCGTCCCTTCTTGGATGACCTGCGTGAGGACTATTCGGTCTGTCAGTCACGAGGTCGTATCCAATGTCCCTTGGATGTACTCGTAAGGACTATTCAGTCTGTCGTACCGCAGCGCGTATCAAATGTCCCTTGTGGGCTCGTAAGAACTGTTCCGATAGATCTGTCATTATCGCAGGCTTCAAGTCACGAAGGGCCCTTCTGGGATGACCTGTAAGGAATATCATCGCAGCTGATCACGAGGTCGCTTCTGGTTATCAATCCGAGGTCGGCGATGATTGCGCTTGCACATGCGGGGTTGCGGCCCTGCTTGATACTGTCATCCCCACCCGGGTATTCGTTGAATCACGAGGTGCGTTCGCTCTCTAACCGCGCACGCAGTGTTGCACTTGTCTAAACCTTGTCACCATACGCCCTCTAGGGCGCAATCAGGTCAGATTCCGTACACGCTGAGTCAGTTCCTGCCGTTGACAGTGACACCCCTTGTTAGATGCGCAGTTGGACAAGTGCCAGTTTGGTCATCTACTTACGATAACGACCAAGCCCGGTCAAGCCTTGCAGACCGACAATGTTTGATGCAAGGGAGTAATATTCCTCACGTTAATGTGGTTTTACCTTTTTTTTTCTCTTCTTCTTGATTTCATGGGACGACAACCAAGGCGCGCTCTCCCTCCGATACCGTCGGGGGACTCGCGTGAAAATCGACCGTGAGGCTGCGCACCTCATTAACCTTGTCATGAAGTACCCAGACGACCGGTCGTACTGCGCCATATATGTCCCAAGTCTTTTGATGGTGGAGACCCAAAATACCGGATGTCGCAATGTGGTCCAGATACTCCCGCAAGCGCAGAGGCGTCCTGCACGATGATGATCGCCAGAGCGTCTCTCACTGACAAGCTCGCACCCCCAACGTCAAGCAAAGACCCATAATTAAAAGTTCGGCTCTCCCAAAGTGCCTAATGCGGAATAGTGTTGCGGACGTACTTGCAGGGTTCGGCCGTGATCGCACGTCTGGAGGCTATTAGCACCTTGCCTGATAAGCAGACAGCTGACAAGAGATAACCCCCTCCCCTTTGGAAAGTCGGGATTTTTCGACACCGACGCTTGGCTAAGTACATTAGTGGATTACCAAAGTTTTAGTGCAACGCCCAGCGCCTTGCTTCGAGAACCCACCCCCTCCTATGCGCAGTTCGGCTCCAATCCAACCCCAAAGGTCGAGCGCACAGTTGGGGAACGGTATACCATGTCTACTCCGCATCGTACGCAACATAGCGTTCAGTGGCGGTCTACATTTCAAACTAAACAAATTGATAGATATGTTTTTGACGACATGACAGATATTCGTCTCCAAACTTTGTCTCTTGCAAGCCAAGTCATCACTCGGGTACGTGTTATTCCCAGCCCCAAAACTTTTTTACGGATCGTCCGGTGTTTGATAGGGAACCGGTACCCCTCATTCAAAGATCTTCCCTCTCCCCATTAGGGACTGGGCTGTGTGTGGACCCTGTACCGAATCTGGGTACTTTGTCCGCGGGGGTTATACGTTGTTAGATTTGGAGCATGTCGGGAGGTCGGGGCGGGGGCGGGCACATGACAGTGTCCATTTCCCGGTCCGGGTCCACATCATCGGAGCGCCA
>JBBPRM010000181.1:0-24345 GCA_038092995.1 Xerocomus minutiporus | reverse complement strand
TGCAGGGGGTGGACCTAGCATCGGGCCCGAGTATGGGTGTTGGTATGAGCTCGGAGGCAGGGCCTGAGCCCAACGCCGATGGAGGTGCGAGCGTCGAGGCGGCGGTGGTAGATCATGATGTCGGAGCAAGTGACAACATCGTTCCCGTCTCATGACGAACTTCGTGCTTTGGCATGTTTTCTTGCTTTTCGTCTTTTTGGAGGTTCTTTTTCGTGGCTCACTTGATTCTTTTTTTTTTTGAGTATGGCGAGCCGTATTGTATCAGTTGCATTTATTGTCATTCACACCAATCGTAATATAACTTAGATCTCATCTCATCCTAAGTATGGTGAAGCATTTGACAGCGCGCTCTTCTTTCAATAGTATGCATGCGTGCATCCCACATCCAAATCGTCTCAGGTCTTACTCTTCGCCAAGTCACGATTGAAGATTAGTTCCGGATCCGAAGCAACATTCTATGGTGCTCCAAACCCCAAAAAAATCAGCGCGATCCAGCACCTGCGCGCGCGATTTACTATCATTGGGGGGGAAATGACAAACCTTTCAATATTTAACGTGTAGCACAGTCAGTTCTCGAACATTTTGCTTGATTTCTGCACCAGCAGGTGCAGAAAACGATTGTCTACAATCTATGCTATAAAACAGATTTTTTGCAAAATTGTGTAGACTCTCGGAGAGATCCCGGTCCAAAAAGTGCTTTGGGTAGGGTAATGACAAGCACGGTCACACTTGGTCACACTGGTGCATCGGATCTCCGCTTCGGCAATCCCGGCGGAGAGTCTGTCGCGAGTAACGAGTTAGCATTACCATTGGTTTTTACAGTGTAATTACAATGTATGTACTACTATGCACTAAGAAGCCGAAGGGTAATAGGGTGAAGATGATGGCCCTGCCTCAGCCATGTTGTTGGACATTGTAGGTGAATATGAGGGATAGGATATGGTACGAGAAGCGGAAAGCGAAAGGTGACTCAAAGGAGCGTTAGTAGCTGTGGTAAACGGTGGTCGCTCGATGTGGATAGTAGGCGAGAAAGTGAACAGAGAGCCTGAGGGTATGATATCGTTGCCACGAATGAGCGCGAGTGTCGGATGGGGGCGATTTTCGGTTTCGTCGGATGATAACGGAGCCGCTAAGCCAGGGGATGCTTTAGAACTCTCGACATCATGAGGAAAATGATGACATACCCAGACCAGTAGCAGTGGTAGAGTCTTGGGACATCGCAGGAGCATCCGACCTGAAATTGTAGGCGTTGTACAGTCCGGCGAATCGAGGATCCTTTTTTCGATGCGAGGCAGTTTCGGTCAATGCATTCTTGATCGAATCGACGAGGTCGGAGACAGTACCACCCAGCGGAACCAAGAGAAGGGCGGCGATATCTTCAAGTTCGGCCTTCCGCTTGCTTTTGAGGCTACCAGAAAACCGTCATGCATGGTATCTTGATCCACTCCGATTTTCAGCGGAGTTTATTTTTTACTTCCACCTGTCACGCTGTGTATCTTTCTCTGAATTCACCTTTCGAAGATAAGCTGATCTCATCTCTCCTAGCATGCAACCCATGAATCAGAAGTTAGTAGCAGGTTGAGTAATACTTCAAGTAAATAATCCCTGTAATTCATGGCTTAATGTTGAGGCGCTGACTCGGGATCAATGAAAAGGTATGCTGGTGACAAAGGCCTCTTTAAAATGATTTGTCTCTTGTTCGTCATTCGGTCGACATTCTTCTCTGAAAATTTATTTGTACATTGGTCTGTTATCAGAGATATCATGTAAATATCCTCAGATTTTTATTCACGTTGTGTGAGGTAGAAATTGTGCATCAGTGAGTTTGTAATTGCAATACCCGCTTGTCATTACCCCCCCAATAATAGTATCGGTCATGCGCGCGCGCGAATTAGAGGTTGAGTGCGTGATTGATGGTAGTCGGACATATGTTTTAGAACAGTTGCGAGGAGTCGGTCAGCCAAGAGCTTGGCTGTCCACTCTGCTCATGTCGAAATGCAGCATTTCCCTTCACAGTACTTATCATGTACATCCTCCCCTCGACAAAACAGTCATCACCACCAATACAAATCGATTCGCAGCGTCGTTGTCGATTACACTCCTCCTAGTCTTATATAGGGCAGTACTGGTACTCATCGTCTCAAACCAGTTTCTTTGGATATCGCCAATGCGGTCGGACACAGGAGAGGGTCCAGGGAAAGTGTCCGAGGTGGGTAGGGATGGCGAGAGCGGTTGGGCGAGAGCGCGAAGCGCTCCCCGGCCCCAAACGGCTGCACAAGCTCGGCCAGAGGCGTGAGCTGCAGGGCGGGTGGGAAGCCTTGCAGCGAGTGCCTGAGAGCTGGTGCACAGCTGAGCTTGAGCTTGAGGCCCCGTGTAGGGGCAGCTGCGAGGCACCGAAAACGTTTGAGTGGGTGTGGTGGATGGGTGTAACGAAAAGAAGGGCGAGCGGTGCGGCGACTCCGCTGGCGAGCATGACTGGACGAGCGTGGTGGTAGCGGCATGGGACGAAGCCATGCTGCGAAGACACCGCTCTGTGACCGCTCGTGCCTCACTGTCACAGAGCATCACATTCCCGCCTGCATGCCAACTCCCGCAACTGCCGTCTCCAGGCCCATGATGCGGCTCCTCCACCATCATTGTGGTCAGCCCCCAGAAGTATGGACGCCAACTTGGAAGACTCGCAAACTAAACCAGGTCCCTGCCGCAGAGTTCGTCGTCGAGTTGTTTGGCAACGCTTGCACTATCTTCATTGTTCAACGTTCAACCCGAACGCGTCGCCCTTTGGAAAATATACTGAACTGCAGTTTACCGAGAAAGGTCATTGGTGCTGCATCAAGAACGCTTCATTAGAGCGCATCCGGGTGGTGGCGTTCCCTTCAGGGGAACGCAATTTTCATATTGCGGCTGGCGCCTCGTCAGAAGACGACAAACATCTCCATCTCGTGACAAGACTCAGTACTGGTATCTCGGCCGGCACACCTGGGCTGGGGCAAGCAACAGCGGCGTCCGAGATGATGATCCCAATCGCTTTCAGCAGCTCAAGCTGGCACTTAAGACCGCCGGGCTCTCCCCAACTCATGCTATCCTTCACCTAGGCAACCTCGAGTTCATCGCTGACCGTGATATGGATGCCGCTGTTGTTCGCAACGTGGACACTCTTGGCATCGTCGCCAAGTTTCTCGGTGTCTAATCCTCAACTTTAGCCAATTTACTTTCATAGCATGTTCCAGCCGCGAGAGACCAATCAGATGGAGCATGTGATGTGCTGGTACCTTGAGTGTCAGGATTTCGATGTTGGCCCGGTCACCCTCCATGAGCTTGAGGAAATGATAGGAAAAGACTTTGTGTACTACTTGTATCGAGCTTACCCTACTTATGTGTGTCAGCCTCCAATTCGCGCACTCAACCTCTAATTCGCGCGCGCGCATGACCGATAAATCGCGCGCGCAGGTGCTGGATCGCGCTGATTTTTTGGGGGTTTGGAGCACCATATGAGTTTAAACATTGTGGATGTGAGGGAAGATCATGCGACGCAACGCGACACGGTCATAGTGATATCAAAGTTAGATCACGTGATCGCGATAGTAGCGCACACTGCAATTGAGTTGTACATACTACACCTCATGGGGTGATAGAATCGACAGCGCAAAAAGGAACAGAAGAAAAAGCTTTGTTGGTGCAAGCCTACATGCGGCAAGATCTTAAGCCGACAAACCCGTCAACGACATTATATGCGTGCATTCAAAAGTCTTGGGGGTAGTATGGTCGCAGCATCAGAGTGTTGAGTCGGGGTACCTCGAGTTTGAGTGATCGTACTATCTCTGAGCCCAGTACGGCCAATGAGACTATTATCTTTATTGATAGAATTGTTTTAGAGCCCTCCGGACGCCCCTAGCCCCTCGCCGCTCGGGGCGGGGAGAGGAGGCGAGAAATGAAGCAAGTACGCACAGCGAAATAGTAAATTTCATACATCACAGGCCATGTTTGGGCTATGTTTGAGTACTCAGTACTTGAGAAGTCGCGATTCCTTGCGCACGTTAGATAGCATGACGACGACGATGTCGCGCACCGTGAGAACGGTGAGCTGCTGAAATCTTCCCACAGTGGTACTTCATGTTTTCTTTGGTTGTCAGGAAGTGAGCAGGTGAGGGGATCTTTCCGAGATCTCTCTTTTACATGGCAGCAGATTGCTCCATTTATTATGAAAGTCCTCTACTATGATACATCAAAGCAAGCCAGTATCTAATGGGGATATACAAGTCAACTAAATGGTTCTGAGTTCCGGCAGATCCAGAAAAGAAGATGTGCGGACTGCATTAACCTAAGGCTAGTCCAAGGAGGGTGCAAACGAGCGTAGTCATTAAATGTTCTGACAGAGGGTGCAATAGAGCGTGATGTGATCCCGGAAAATTGAAGCTATACAAGGTCCAGTGTGAAAAAGAAGATCGCATCAAGAAGGATGAGAAACTTACGCAGGACCAATAATGATGCGAGCCCGGCTATGACTATAACGTAGAGGATGGTGTACTTGATGATCTTCGGACACGATTAGCGGTCCATCATTCAAACCACATAAACACTCACTATCCAACGACGCTGCCTCTTCTGCTTCGTGGAGTATAGAGGTGCACGAATCTGCTTGGATGGTCGTAGCCAAACTATCAAGCAGTTTTAGCAAGCGTAAGAGGCGGAGTTGACACACTTACAGAGCATCGTCGAGTGCAGCTTGTCAATGAAAGGAATAAGGACTGGTGCCGTCAAGATGACGAGGAGAATATGTCCGATCAAAAAGTCTGAGCTCCACAGAGACATCTCCACGATTTTGACGATAAATTCACGGGCAGGTTGTGACATGGCAGAATTTCCCAGTCCGCGACCGTACCACTTACCCGACCACCAGGCGCGGTTTGTTTCGTCGTGCTTGAACTCACGAGAGAGGAAAACAGCGATGAGGATCTTTTGGATCGCGCGCTGTATGGAAACGATTGTAATGACGCCGAGTACTGCATGTGATGCATCCCAAAGTTCGAGGAACCACTGGAACTGAGTGAGAGACATGCTTTAAGGGAGAAGGTAAAATACATACGAAGAATTCAAAGAACGCGATAATACCAACGAGCGCGAGGAAGTGAGCGAGCGCAGCCATAACAGAAGCAAACTTGGTCCACTTTTCGAACATAGGCCCCAAGAGCAGTGATACGAAGAACAATCCCAGCAGCACGGCAGCATTCCAAACGACAGGGCCAATCGCAACCACTCCGATACGGATAAGAGGGCTAGCGTTGGGTTTTCCAGTGGCGCTAGGGAAGGATTTGACAAACATGTAAGCAATGACGAAGAGAGAAGCTGTGCAGATCGGCCAGATAACCTCGGAAAAGACGACAGTTCGCCACGTTGCACGAGGGACGTCGCCAGACAGCTTCTCTGAAGGATGTCCGAGTTTCTTTTTCTTATAGCCGGTGATCATCGTCCTGGAGAGTCGACAATATCCATACCAACTGCTCGCCTTCGTTCTCGAGTTACCGCGAGACATCCATCGCAGAAATTCGCGATAGTCGATGATGAAGTCAGTAAAAGAGAATTGGTGAGGGTTGAAGAGGAATGGGGCGATGCAGAGTGAGAGGACCGAGAACCAGAAGTAGATTAGGTGTGGTATCCAAATGGCGAGCGAAACATAGAGGAGTAAGAGCAGATTCCTCATTCCCATATAGATGCTCGGCCCCGCAAAGCGTGAGTATAGAATGCTGAACGAAATACGGGTTGTCGCGAATCCACGACCCGTGGCAATGTATCGCGCACCACCGAATGTCAAGTTACTGAGGATGGCTTGAGAGTAGATCTGGGTAGAAAACACTTCAAAGATCGGGGAAAGAGATAAAAAGTGTTTTCCGAGACGAAGCAACGCTTTTCCAGTTCCACGTTCCACAAGCTCTATTGGAAGAATTTGGCGCAGTCACAAAAGCATAGACATCATCACGTACCTTGGAGGAACAGCGGCAAGAAAGCGATAAAGAACACCAAAAAGATGGAAATGATGCACCGCTTTATCCAGTCGAAGACAGGAATCAAATTGTAACATCCTGTTCCTTGCTGACCGCCCAGCACGTTGCCTTGCGAGTCTACCTGACAGATCGCCAACTGCTTGTTCAGAGTTCCAATGAATAGTACTGCAATGCGTGAATAAGAAGACCCGGAATAGATTATATAGACAACTTACGCGTAACCATGAAAACCTGGATGGAGTAGATAACCAATATGTTGTTGATATGGAAGCCGGGATGACCATAGTAGAAGGTGAGGAACCGATCGATGGGGAGCTGCGTGCCAAGGTAATAGTACTCCCGGCTGAGCATCTGCTCACCCATACCCGTACCGATCTTCGTCTGGAAGTTAAGGATAGTCCCAAATCCGAGATCACGGCCCTTGCCACACTGGTAGTATTCCGAATGCTTAATTCGTCCACCGCGTCCGAAAGCGTTCATACCGGCAAAGATATCTTCATTGAGGTGAAGTCCCTTTTGCGCCTTTGAGACACCACCTCGTGTCGTCATAAAGATCGCATTCAAGAAATCGGGGTGGCCATAATGAAGTTTGCCTCCAATCCATGCCAGAGCGCGAGCGGTCATGGTACCGAACGTCTGTTCTTTCCCTGCCGCGATGTCTCCCAAAACGCCTATGTTTTCCGAGAAGATATACTCCCGTGTACCGATGATAGCAACAGGTGCTTTCTTAAACTCTTTGTGCCCCCATTGTGCGTATGGACTTTGACCGGAAACCGAGTACCCTTCGAATTCTCCAAGGATGTTACGGATCTTCAAGCATTCCTCCAAATAGTTGTCTTGATTGGCATCGATGAGCTGGAGATACTCTCCACGATAGAAGATGATCGCGTGATTTTGGTTGTCGGACTTTCCGTCACCAAGAATAGGGTTACCGGGCAACTCGATACGGAACTTTGGTTTGCGCTTTCCAGTTTTCTCATCAAACTCAGAGTGACCGTCGATCAACACCGAGAACAAGCGAGGATCACTACCCTTGGCCCCAACCTCCTCATCAAGGTAAGCAATCTGTAAATCGGGGTATGCACGTAACAGGAACTCGGCATTCTCGTGCTCTTCTTTGTTGAACTTGGAGTAACGTTGCATCGAGATGGTAAACTTGAACTTGCGCCGCGACATCCTCTCCAACTCCCGCTCAAGCTTCTCCGTGTTCCCTCCAAACATGGATACAATATCAGGGTTCTCCACGCGGTAAAGAAGCTTGATAGCCTTGGAGTAATTCATCATGCCGGAAACCGTACGGTAGAGCGTCTGGGCACGGAGTGAGGCCCAAATACGGGTACGAAGGGTGTACTCGGGGGATGACGTTTTGAAACCGATGCAGTAGAAAGGGAGATCATCCGCTTTGGTTTTTTCATTTATGCTCGATGCACCGTCGGGATGATCCGACTCCTCGGCGAGAATCTTGGTGTCCTTCACAAAGTTGTCCCATTCGACAGGGTGCAGTTGCTTCAAGTACTCGAGCAACGTGACCCGGGTACTTTGATCCTCTTCACGGATAATTTCCCGGAGACTCAGCAAGATCTTCTCAGAGTAGTGGGGGACGAGGACAGTAAATGTGGGCATAGCATCGATAGGGAGAGGCTCCGGGAGCGCAGTGGTCAGAGACGAAGCAAGGAAGGAGATGCGTCGTTCTGCCTCGCCATCTGCTGGGAAGTAGGTATCCTTATAGCTCGAGCTGTTTTGATTGGTGAAGAACGGTGGGGCACGTAGCATCCTACGACCATCTGGACCATCGACTTGATGATAGAGCAGTCGCTGGACGTGGTTGATCGACAGGAGATGCTCACGATACATGGAGATGATGATTGCATTCCAGATCTGCGAAACGAGAACTTTGGGTTTATACTTGATCTCCATCTCCGCAGTGGCGAGTAATTTGGCATAAATCCGTTTGGGCACACGGGTGTAGACGTCTTTCCATGGTGTCCAAATGGAAAGTCCAAGTGAGAAAGACCGGCCAACTGAGAACACGACGAGCCAGATGATGTACCACAGATAGGTATCGAGAAAGAACAAGATGAGATCCATGATGTACATGATCGCCAACGTGAAGGCGACCTGGCGGGAACACAATGCCGAGCCAAAATACTTATCGCTACAACCTTGCACGGTTGTCTGCGCCATGACAGCGATGGGAGAACTGAAGGAGCTTGTCAGGAAGAAATAGGACTCAGTGAATTTGCAGCCAAAAACGAGGAGCCAAAGCAAGATGCTGGCTGTCCGAGCAGAACGAGGAAGCTCGGGATATGATGCAGTGAAAGTCTGCGATGCCATGTACTTGCGCGATTTGCCTGCGACACGATCACCAAACATTCGGCCAGAGGGGAGCAAACCAAACGCGATGGCAGCAACCACGGAGATGAAGAACTGCACGATGCCTACTATGAGCGGTATCTGAGAGTTGGTAGGATTGGGCTGGTTCTCGATAATAGTGATGTAGACGGTCGGTCCCCCCGTCAACGCGAGGATAACGAGAAGAAAGATCAAGCGTGACGTGAGGTGCGAGGCGTTGTTCCAAGTGGTTGGGATGTACATGAACTCTGCCAGAGTAGCGAATATCATGATGAGAGTGGCAACAGCACCACCCAAGGCTGTGGCGGACCAGGTCATAGCAGGAGACGGATACTGCTTGTTCGGAGGTGCGTATATTTTGGGAGAGTTGAAGGCAGTATAGAACCAGTAGAACGATACATGGAGGATCCAGATACGGTTGAAATTGACAAGGAGATGTGCAGTGGAGCGCTTCTCGAAATAAGTCTTGAAGAAGACTCTGTTCCAATCTACGCGACGAAGGCTCAAATACCGTTTGGTAGGAGATATGTCAACCAAGCGTGACTAAATGCAGATGAGGTTGTGGGAACGAAGAAAATGAACCGACGCACGTTGTTATCGAGTACGATTCGAGCGAGGCCCTCTGGATACCAAAAGAGCTGATTGATATCATCATAACCGATGATCTGGTCGTGATCTTTCTCCCTACGAACAAATTTGCCATCGACGACTTCATAACCCTGGTCACGCATGAACTTGTAGATAGGCTTGATGATTGTCTCGAGGTAGAGGCCTTCCCGGACGGGTTCCACGCTGTTCTGACATTCTGGACTGCGATAGTAATCATCGGCGCATTTAAAAATGAAGCAAAGACACTCCGGGACAAAGCGGACGTTTCCAGCTTCACCCCAGCAAAGAAGATAGAGGGCAATTTGGCGAAGACGGTCATACTGGCTCATGTTGTTCATGGCATTGCGCCAACGGTTGAGGGCGCTGTCGAGGTGCTTTGAACCTGGGGTTTTGACAGCGCCTTTGACACTCCTAAGACGTTGGAGGCCGGGGTTCTGGGACTGACCGACAGCATCGTCGAGGTTGAGCTGGGCGGCGAAATACCATTTGCGATAGTTAGCGTGTTGACCACCAATGTAGTCTGCGTGGAGGGTGAGGAGAGCTTGGTTTGGGCTCATTCGGGAAGCCTTTGAGTCGAGTTGTTGCATGATAAAATCAAACTAGGAAAGATGAGGAGGGGAATGGAAGGGAATGGAGTCACGGACCATGTTGCGCATTGAGTCGCGCTGGAAGCCAAACTTTTGGGTGAGATCGAGGAATATGTCTTCTATCTCTTCCATGGAGATTGGGATTTGTTTGTCTGGTGCCCAAGCGGGGTAAGGATATAAACCCTGGCCGGGGTCGCCAAAGGGGGAGCCATACTGTTGGCTGGCTTGCGAGATGATGGATGGAGCATACGAGCGGGTGCCATGACCAGCATCTGAGGGCGAGTCGGTTGCTGGGTGCGATTTAGTTGAGTTGGGAACGAAAAGATATAAGGACGAACCGTTGTAAGGGTTGTGGTCGTAGTAGTTGTGGTTGCCAGCGAGTCTGGTCGTGCTCGCGTAGGGCGACGCGGTCTCGGAGTCGTTGTCGTAGTCCTGACGAATAGGCTGTGGATGCGGGTAGGAATGGCCAGGCGGGTGGGCCATGTCAAACGAGCGTCGGTGGTGGTAGAAAGGAACGAAAAGGTTGAATCAACGCCGGCGATGAGGTCAGTTTCAGAGTTTGCGTGTGAAGTTTGAACGCGGCTCGACGACGCACCCTTTAAAGATATCACACCTTCTCTCCATCGCGGCACACAGCGAGCTCGCTATGCCCAGTGCCGTCCCTCCCCTCGCCTTCTTCTGCATAACCGCCCTAGCTCGCCTCCCAGACCAGCTCCACCACTTCCACCCCCGCCGCATCCCCGTCAACCCCGCGCTCCTCAATGCGTTCCCCTACAAGCCAGACCTGTGTCTCTGGGCAGCCCTCGCCCAGCTTGTCCACCCCCTTCCACCTCATCTCCACGACCACGATCTTCCCCTTTCTCACCCCGATCTCCCCCTCCTCCAAAAAATACCACACTCACCCGATTTCGCGCTCGTCACCCTCGTCTCTCTCCCAAATTGCGTCCATCTGCGCGACGACGACATTGTTAATCTTCGCACTCTTCACTGTTTGCTTGCTCTCGATCTCCGTGGTTGCTCTATCTCCTCCTACGCCCTCACTGCCCTCACACGTGGGCTTGCCACATCCTCGGACAACCGCACCAGGACCGGCCCTTGGGGCCTCAGATTGCTCAGTCTCTACGGCTGCCCAAACATCGACAACGACGTCCTCTCCGTTCTTCACAAGTTCCCCCTCCTTTCTGCCGTCGGTTTGTCCCCATCCACTCCTCCCTTGTCCCAACGTGTCCCAACACAATACCTCTAGACTTGCGCTTCACGCGTTGCACCCCATCCGCAGTCAACGCACGCGTCTCCTCGCTTGGGTTTGGTCCCTCCTCTAGCAACTCCCTTTTTCACCCCGCTTCTCTCTCCTTGGCCCTGTGCACCCTCGAAAAGATCGCATATACCACATCGGTTCCCATATCACTCTACTCCTGTCCATCGCAATCAGTTTTTCGCCTACACATCGACCAGCTCAACCATCCCATGTCTCACTCAAACAAAGTTGTCCCCGTCGATAGCTCAACTATACCACAAACGGCCATTCGGACCATATCATCCACGGAAGACATTGTAGTTTTTGTCCCTCCTCTCCGGGGACCAGCCAAGGACGCGTCATTATCTCTGTCCAAGTCATCTGAATCTGCTAATGCTACGTCTCTCCCGACCGACCGATCGACATCCTCCGACCTTGCTTCCAATGTTTCATCCTTTTACGAGAACGCGCCGGCGCGGAACAGGCGCATTCTCCCCTTGTCCGCACAGGCTGTACAAACCTCCAAAGGCGGTAAGTTGGATCCACTGGCCATTACTCGACCACCGCCTCCGTGGAAGATCTTGCATGCCCAAAATTCCCCTGCACTACCCAAACCCGATATGGTAGCTTGTCCTCAAAATCCCTTGTCGAATGACGTTGAAAACTTGCGACAGAAGCGATCAATTTTTGGTGGGACGGGCCAGGCACTTGACAGTCCCCTCAAAGTTGATCGTGCTCGCTTGCGCAAACGCGGTTCAGACACTGTTGCCGACACGGTGCACCAATTTTCAAACAAACGGATCAAGATCGAGAGTGAGTTTGCGTTGGCAAAACGGCGGGAGGCCCTGTCCGCCAAACCATGCAACCCGTTCGTGAGGGGCATAAGGTCGGCGTTTGCAGAAAGCAGTACAAAATGCTCCGACAAGCCGTCAGCACTGGTAAATGGGCCCCTCCAGGGGACAGGGCCTAGTATGCAACTGCGAACTTGCCGTTCTCTGCCTTCTAAGCCGGGAGGGACAGAGACGACCAAGCCACTGAGGCCGATCACGACCCTCAAACCACCGATACTTCCGAAGGAGCTGTTACCACCCCCGCCTCGTGCCCCGAGACCCAGAAGAAATTTGAAACAGACGCGATTGTCGTTTTCTCGAGAAGGCGAAGAGGACAGTGAGGAGGACGTTGAGCTAGACTAGATAGATCACGTGAATTGTCACTAACGAGAGTTTGACCAACGACAATTCTTTGAGACGATCTTTGATGTATTGACTCTATGATGGACTACTTTTCCAAGTTCTTGAGAACTTCCACTCAGCCGTCCTCGATACCGACGCATGATCACATTGGCGAATTTAACAGATCATGGAATCTCATCAAGGTCTGTTCTCAACCCCATACACTGGGCCGCTTTATTCATAACACGACCAGACCACGCTCGAGCATCCCGATGAGCGACAGCTTATAAGAGGAATTGAGTCGACCGATGTCCCAGCTCGTCTCCAGTCAATGGTAGATTCTCTCGTGTGGGAATCTTCCCGCACCGAGGAAGGGTCCGTACACTCCTTCCCTGCCTCACCTCCCCCGTCGTTAACTCTCATCAAGCGGTACTGGCGCCTGTCTAGAGTACCTTTTGAAGAACGGTCAGGCTTTTCCAAATTACGGGGAAGGTTGCTAATGTTCGCGTGTAGATGTGTTGGGCGCGCTTGTTCGTCTGAGTGAGCCTGATCGCCCCTCGGGCATACAGGCAGAGGTTCTCCGAGCCGTACAGAACATGGTTGTCCTCATGGACGAACAGTTCCTCGTCCACTCGGCCGTCCACAGAGCCGTGCTCAGGCTGCTCCGCAATTGTGTCGGAGATGACCTACAGGAACAACTGGACGGCCGTAATAGAGTCATGGGAGCTGCCAAGAATGCTGTAAGAAGTCAGCCTTCAGAGTATGAATTGGATTGTAAGTCGTGCACGCATGAGCAGGACACGTAGTTGATAATTTGCACAGTGGTCAATCTTCTCTGCATATTGTGCAGTCGTATCCGTACCCATCGCGAGCTGCTCATGATATTCTTCCATGATAAACACTGGTACCGCTCTGAGCCTCTATTCGCAGTGGAGGAAGAGGACGAAGAGGACGAAGACGAGGACGAGGAGTATCCAGACAAACCTGACGATGGTCCAAGAAGTGTCTCCCCAACCCCATCACAAGCTACCATAACGTCTGCCGCACGAAAGCCAGAGTATGAGTTCCTGTTATTCAATTATCTTCTCCGTTTCGTGCATCGAGAAGGTCAAATCGGTGATTTCGCCCGCGCTGGACTCCTTTTCCTAATGGATGTGGCCATGTCCCCGGGAGGTCCCACCCACACGCGAGGAGAAGCAGTATCTGATCAGACCGTTGGAGATCCGATCACGGAAGCTGCCCTCGTCCTCGCAGAGTATATCGTGGACGGTGATTTCTCCGATGTTCTGGGTGCGGGCTTAGGTGCTGTTTACTCCCTACTCCCCACCAAACTCGAGATATGTTCTCTAGTAATTCAAGACACTAATCCAGCTGGCATGATTCTCGGCAGTACTGGACCAGAAAAGGAGAAGGAAGATGCAGAGGCCTTGGCAGACAAGAACCGTGCGATCGGACTCGAGGAGTCTGCTAACCCCGACTTCAAGGCACGCCTAGATCATTTCCTCAAACTTCTCGAGTTCCTACAGGACATCATTCGGAGAAATACGATCCGCGAATCCGCAGATGGTAGGCTTGATGCGCCAGGTCTTGTTGGTGCTTCCATCGTACAGTCTATCCTTGATGCTGTGCGCAGAATATTCCTAGAAAACGTGCTATACCCTTCTATCCTCGAATGCTCAGACCTAGATGGCAGTGCTGTTGCTGTTATGTCCTACATCGATATCATGATACGAACCCTCGAAGACGGTCGACTCTTGGACCTCCTTGTCGATTTTCTTATGAGCGAAGACAGTGATGACATTAGCAAACCACATCATCGTCTCCACGGGATGCTCAATCTTAGCGACAATGTGCCGCCCAGATCCCGCTCTAGCAGCGTTGCAGACAAGAGAATACACCACCGCAAGAGTAGTGCAATGCTGTTATTGGAAATGGAAGCCCCAGACTCGAGACGCCAGTCAGCATACTTCACCACAATGGCCCGTTTCACCTTGAAGGATCTTATTCTTTCCCATCTCCGCTCGCAAAATCAAGCCACTTTAACTGCAGCTCTCCAGCTTTTCCAGACAATGCTCACACGGAGATGTCATGTTTGCGTGGATGAACTCATCCTGGTCATCCCCTCCACAAGTGCAACGAGCTATCCAGAGCCTGTTATGGCCATGCCTTTTGTGGCCCCTAAAGCCTCAGGAGAAGACAGCGACGAGGAAGAATTTGTTTATCCCGGCGCGGAAGTTGAGCCCAAATCCCCACCGGGTTCTCTGCCATCTCTTCCAACATATCTACAGCCGGAAACGACGATTTCTACCCACGAGCGCGAGATGGGTCTTTATCTTGCTCTTGTGTCACGCATTGATCCATCGCACAACGACGACGCTTTCAGTACTGGGTACGACCATTACTTGCACGACGGTCTAACTTCCATCCAAAGTCATTCCTGCTTCCACATAAATGTCGACGAGGACCTCGAATCTCGGTCAAAACAGAGACACCGACTGAATGTCAAAGACCCGATTCTTTCTCTCATTCTGGATTCACTGCGCAAATTCTTTTCCAACTCACCCAAGATGAACATTTCATTGACGGGTGTATTGGCAGAATTAGCGCTTTGCCCAAATAGGTCCATTTCAGGGTGGCTTACATGCAATACGAGCGACGTTCCGCCGCCCAATGCAGTGTCGGACGATGTCCGACTGGAAGACATGCGAGATGACCGTTCCATCGATTTCGAGATTGATGAAAAGCTTGTCACAGAGACCAACATCCTTCCTGCAACTCGACTAGACGAGAACTCGCGCCCTGTCGTGCACACAATTCTCCAGAGCCTCGCTGGCCAACTTGAGCGATATCGCCAGCTTGTGGACAACTTTGACAAATACCTTCTTGAACGTCGACAAGGCTTATTGTTTTCGGAGAACCTGACGGATGCGCTGACACTCCCTCTTGAGCCTGCGATGGATCTGGGGCTTTCTAACCCACTTTCTATTTCCGTGACGTCCTCGAATTCCCCGGACACGAATGCCCAACGTCCAAAGTCCAAGCCAAAGACCCCTTCGTCAATAGTTTCGTTTCTCACTCCGAGGAAGAGCAAGTCAAAGGCACAAACGCCTGCGGAAGCTCAGACACTTGCCGAAGATGATAGCAAGATAACGCCGAGACCTTTTGCCCCCCATTATCAACAGACTCGAGATATCGTTGTTGAGCCATTTATCGTACCGCACCCTTCTGAGCCGTCTAGCATGTGGGCACCGACACAAACATCTAGCTGGGGATCGGATGAGGAAGACGTGTTCTCAGCTGGGAGCCACTGGGGAGGAGGGCACGTCAAGAATGCTGAGGGGTCAGATGACCACAAAGACCGACATTCGCCTAGTCACATCACTTTGTCCCACCTATTGGACAACGTGGTCATTCTGGAGGAGTGTATCAAAGAGCTGGTGGCTATTATTCAAGCACGAAGGAGTCTGGGGATTGATTCCCTGAGATACGTGTAACAACAGATTAATCACATTAGGAATACACAAAAACGCCATCTTGATTAATTGCGAGCGACATGGAAGAAAGGTGGTAGTACAGCCGCCTTGAACAACAGGTCAAATTGCCTTCTTGACCCGACCTCTGCCCCGACCTCTGCCCTTGCCCCTCGATGCCTTTGCCTTGCTTGTCGCAGGATTGGATTGGGTACTCTCGGACATCTCTTCGTCAATTTCGGGGAGGGCGGATCGAGGTTTCTTTAGAGGGGTCCCCGTTTCTCCAGCGTCTTCAGGCTCGGTAGCCCTTTTCCGCTTCTTTCCTTTTGCACCTTTCTTACTCGAACTCTCTTTCTCGTCCATGTCCATGTATTTCGCGGCCAAATTGTCTAGGAAACCATTTCTGGCCTTCTGCCTCTGAAGAATGAGGGCTTGGAGTGCCGAAACATCTTCCTCCTCAGCGTCGGCCTTTTGTTTCCCTTTCCCCTTGCGTGCACCAACTTTGCCTGATCCATAGAACTCATCCCAAACTCCCAATTCCTTGGCCAACTCCTCCGCCTCCTTGGCTTCTTTGTTCGCTTGTTTCTTTCGAACGAGTTTGGCCTTCTCGTCCCTAGATGTGGAACGCCAAAGTGGTAGGTCGGGCAGCTCGTCTTGGGTTATGAGCTTGGATAGTATAGAAACGAAACGTGGTTCATCGTCTATAGTCGAGTGGGGGATGTGTTTCATGATTTCACCAAGAGCACCGTCTGTTTCATGGTATGCGGTTATGAGATCTTGGACCTCTTCTGAGGAACCTGAAGATGCAAGGCATGAGCTTAACACAGCATATTGTCGACCCAATAGCTACCTTGGTATTCCTTCTTCATTTCATCGAGTCTGCCACGGGTTACTTGATCAAAAAGGTCTTGGAAGTATGCATCCCATCCGCCATCATCGCCAGGATCGATGATACTGTCACCGGTTGTGCCCGTTCTATCGTACTTTTTGCGCCGTATGTCGTCGCTCAGTACAGCGTAGGCGAAACCTATCTGCTGGAAACGCTTCAACGCGTGTGCGCGTTCGTGTTCGGAGGAATTGGTATGTTTGTCTGGGTGGCATAAAAGGGCGAGTTTTCTGTAAGCTTTCCTGATGTCTTCCTGTGACGCGTCCGACTTGAGTGCGAGGACGTCGTACAGGTTGACGTCGTCCTCGCCGGGGAATATCTGCGACATTTCCGAGTCCTCGTCCATCGGTGGTAAACAGCAAGCGTGACATGTACACGACGTGACACACGCGTTCATCCGCTTCCGGAAGGCGACCCCTTGCCGAACCAACCTTGTCCTCTACTACCGACGAGTTGCTACAGTTTTGCATGAAAATAAGGCACTCCTTGTCTTTTGCGGCGAGGGAGCTTGGCTGTTTCCATGTTCAAAAAAGTACAATGACCCTTCTGGTTTCAAGCATGTCGTTATCTCACAGCATCTTATTCTTCCTTGTCGACCTTGCTTCCCTCTCTAGTCAGACTCGATCCGACGGCCGTCAACTAAGCGCCGCACTGGACTCTTAAGCTCGCGCTCCACCACCACTACACCTGTAAAATGTCCCGTTTCTACACCAACGTTCTCCCGCGAGCTCATCCATCGCACTATCAACCCCAATTCGTGAACGCGGTCCAATATATGCATCCTGCTCCTCATACCGTCCCTGTGTCTCGCAACCCTCCGCGTTCGTCTTGGCTTGTCTTGTGCTTATTCATAGCTGATATCTCTCCAGCCTCCGATTTTGACAGCATGATAAAGGAAAGATTCACCAAGACTGACGACAACTTCCGTTATGCCATATCGTGTTTACACTTACACCCCGAGAACATACGGCAACTCTCAGACTGTGTCAAGTACCTCCGTATCTATAAAGTAAAAATTCCAAACATACTCAACGGAGTACACTATTAACTGACATCCAACCAGAATCTTTTCATGCACACTTATGTGCATCTCGTATCATGTTGTCAAACCAAGTGGGTGGTTTCTTTCATTCATTTGAGCAATCAACTTAGGCGACAACACAGTCCGGATCGGTTGCTAGAATACGTCAACGAATGGGTGGGGTGGGGCAGTGTCAAGCAACTTGCTTGCCATTCCTTGATAAGAGACCCACTTATTGACTTGTGGAAGAGTGTAAGACATCTGTTGTTCACTCGTTGGTGTTCGTCTCACATCCTTATCAGTCCAAATGCGATCAGCACAAATTTCTCCTTGATCGACATTTTGTAATAGACGACGACGACAGTTATCTCCTTTGTCTCCTCCTTTACTGTAGCAAGGTTCCGGCTCTGTATGAACTGCACAGAAATCCAGCAGTCATGGCACGCCATGGGGATTTGAAAGAGTCCGAACAGGTCATAGAGCTGCTGTGGCAGGTGGGCAATCTCGCTTTGCGGAAGTGTCACATGACGCATTGATCCATCGCAGTTCATCATGAAACACCAGGGGAACGAAGACGAAGTGCGTCGCCTACGTGCTTGCATCTACCGCATGGCAAGGAAGTATGCATATCTTCCGCATGGCTTGCAGATTAGAGACCATCGTACATCTAACAAGCGAGATTTTGGTCGTGGTACAAACGGGGTATTAACGAAGGCAAGAATGGAAGGCAAAGATGTCATTATCAAGAAAATCCCAGGTGGTGACCGTGTCTCCCAGAGGAAACACCTTGAGGTCTGTCTATTCAGTGGATAAATCTCATCACGGACTGAGTTCTGGTTTGCCAGATGTTTGCCAGCGAGGCCATCCTGTGGAAGACCCTACGACACAAAAACATTGTTCCATTCATCGGAGTCATCACAGAGGGCTTTAACATGGGGCTAATCTCACCGTTCTTCAAAAATGGAGACGTCAGGAATTTCATGAATAGACAGGACCCTAGGGATCGGCTTGCCTGGGCGGGGAGGTTGGGCAGAGATCTCGCAGAGGCCTTGGAATATATCCATTCTCATGAGCCGCCCATCATCCACGGGGATATCAAGGGGGTAAGAAATATCCATTGTCCACCCCCTTCACCTCTGAGATCTCGTTAGGATAACGTGTTGGTCGATGATAATGGCCGCGCATGTCTTGGAGATTTTGGACAATCCCACGCCTCGGACTCGGGTAAATACCTTGATTCCACGCGTGTTGGTGACCCAAAGTGCCCTTACAATTGGATGGCGCCCGAAATCATGCAAGGAGAACGTACTAAATCCTCGGACAAGTCCGACATATACTCTTTTGGGTGTGTCCTGTATGAGGTATGCTCACATTCCTCGCAGTCATGTTGATGCTTATGGCGTGATAAGATGGTGTCTGGCGAGTTTCCGTTCCAGGGTCTCGCAGAAAACCAAGTGACGGGCTGTGTCCTGAGGAATGAACGCCCAAGTAGACCAGGATTGATCGGTAGGGATCATCCGCTTTGGCGTGTGATCGATGCATGTTGGAAGCATCATCCTGAGGATCGACCCCCTGCGGAGCAACTCGTTCGTCTCCTCAGATAATATTTATCCTTACAACTGTATCGATAGCTGATCAATCGATCTGCCCTGAATTTTGTCACTCTGGTCCACCGATGATCCTCATTTATCATAGGAGTTCGAAGGTGGTATCGATTCAAAAAGTATGGAACATAATTAGAGAAGATTCAACGTCCTTACAGTAGATAGGGAAGGGTAGAATCCGCAAGGTACCTTAGAAGACAACCCCGCAAACGTAACGCATAGAAAAGGATGCGAATTGTCGTTCTCGTGAACTCTATATCCAAAAACGCTCGTGATGTGTAGTTCGTGGCCCATAATACCGGTCGCGACTGGGATTTCACTCAATAGATATTTGTGGCTGGAGCGGAGTGCCCAAGTATGATTGCCGCTCAGCCATGCCCCCTGGTGTTTTCGGCGAAGATAAGTATTGTTGGTTTGCATTTATATCTGAGAACAAAGCGAAAGTTAATCACCCATTTTGAATGCGTCTGGATTTTGCTGCCGGACAGGCTTATAGAACTGACCATGAGTCTTGGAGTCGTGCAAACCCTTGTCAAAGTCATGGAAGCACTTGAGACCGACCAAAAAGGTGATTAACAGAAGCAAGAAGGCGACAATCGCTGCAGGCACTCGATTCAATAAAAAGCCACTTGAATACGAGCGTACCCACTGAAAACGGTGAGAGTTGCACGAGTGGTGATATATTCGCCTTCGGAAGTCCGCTGATAAAAGCGAACAAGCTTATAGACTACGATTCAAAGGAAAGTTTAGCTGGCGAAAGCACACCCGGAACTGTACTGACCAACTGTACGAGTGAAACCAAGTGTCCAGATTAGCAACTAGCCAGCGAGGTAGAAAACGACCTTACAGTAACTCATGCATGGTATCATCAACGCGAGTCCTGTCGACATCATCCTGAAGACAAATAAGTGGGTGAAACAGACGGCTAAGCACAAAAGTCGCACCATTTAATTTCTCGCTGAACAGCATAGGCACAGCCAGCTATCAAGAAAAGGACCACAGGAATGGCAGTAATGGTAATTCCAAACTCGGCGGAATTAGTAGAAAGAACAACGATAAGGAGCTATTGCGTGACATCAAGGACTCGTTGATCTGATTGTAAAGCGGGGTCGCATACCTGCATGGTGACACCAACGAAGCAAAAGAAATCGAATTTGAGGAGACAGATAAAGACCTCGTAAAACTGGTACATTGCTATTGGATTACGGTGAGTCACCGGTTCGGATGGTGGTATGAATATCACCAACACTTCAACTTGGGGCTTGCCCCGACAACATGAAATATGACCCATCTAAAGGCAATGAGTCCCTGAACTCCGCTAGGAATGACAAGCTCACCCAAATTCTCCGTATAGTTGTTTGATCCAGAAAATTAGGAAGAGCCATGACGCGGCTATGACACAGGGCGCGACTATGAGGAAAGGCTTGACCTTGTCCCATAGCCAATTAGGGTCGACACATTGCGGCAAGGTGCAGTTCACGAGCGCCGCCCTCGTTTCATGCACTTGAAGGGCAGAGAAAACAATGAGAGCGCAGTGAAACACTAGAAAATGTCGTCAGCTAACGGGACATACGATTTGAACAAGAGCAGTACATATAATGCCCAATAGTTGAATAATGTTTCTCGACCGCAAAGCATCATAAGCCATGAAAAGCTCGAATATCCTGAAAAATCCATATGAACAACGCCCAAGTACTGGAAAAACAGCCTACTCGGCCAAAATGAAGAGAGCGAGATAACAGGGTAATGTCTGGGAGGATAATCAGCTTTCTCACAGTAATGGATCTCACATCGCGCTACCTTGTAGGTGCTTTGATCGAAAGCATTGCCAAGTTGTTCCCGTACCTATGGAAGACTTCTTGTATCTCTCTCACATGCCACCAACGTGTCACTCACGATTCCGAAGGTGGATGCAACCATCGCGATAACTATTGTGGCTTCTGATATATGAATTAGCATTGTTGAGGTCATGACATTTAATGAGTCGTTTGCTCACGGACTGCGACTGTGGGACGATGATTTGTGAGAAAGCTAAAAACTGGTGCAAGCGCCTGGGCGTACTTGTAATGATAAAGGCACGTTGGGCCCTGGTACCTAGCAAAGGTTCCACCGCCATCCTGAACGAAGGAAGCAAGTCTGAGGAATCGAGACTTGACTGTGATGGCGAAAGCTTGAAGCTGCGTTGTACAGGATGGAAACCGTTTAAGTGCCTGGGTGGCTGTGCATAACTAAGCGAGTAGTCAAGCGCTTTAAGCCTTCAAGGTTGTTTTTCACTTTAGCACTTTCAAAGGAGGACCAAGTTGACCACTCGCAGGTCTTCAAAATTCAACCCCTCTCAAGACACACTCCTTCACGGCCCTCGCAACGAACAGCTCCTCCCTCCATAATGATTGGATGTTTTCCAACATCCATCCAACCCAGCTAACCTCAGCCCTTTGGTCTTGCGCAAAATCTGAAGTTGTTATGGATTTCTCTGCTCTCTCAATGAGCATGTTGCACAGAAGCTCAACCGTCTTCCTCCAGGATCGTTCGTTCTCGCAAGAAATTCGTGATCGCTTGCCCATGACCACATCTCGCCATGTCTGAATGACATCTTCGTCCGCAGAGCCAACGGCGACGACCAGATGGTGTAATCGTAGTGCCGTGATCAGCCGCCAAGATGGTTGAGCACCGTCTGCAGTCGAATGCAATGTCCAATCGCTTTGCAAGGCTTGAAATTATGGTCAATCGTTACAGAAAGAGACTCACCCCCAATAACCCTCTGCAACAAGTAGAGCTTCTATAACCTCACGAAGGCACACATCTGCGAAAACAACCTTCTCAACCAAATCTTGCACATCTACTTCTCCGCCTGGAGAAGGCCCATCTTCGGAGAACACATTCACAAATCCATATTCCACGAATAACGTTTTATTCGAGTGCAGTCCATACGTTAGAAGGATTTCGTCATCCTCGTCTATCTTCATGTTGTCGGGACAAACGAATTTGAGTCCATCACCAATCGAATTTACGGGGGCACCATTTCGAATCTCGGAATCTGACGGGACGGGGGTCACACACGCTTGACCTGAGGTGTGGTTGGCGAAGTCTATAATGGGACACATCGTCACATTGTCCGGATCCGTTTTGGCATGTTTCAGACGGTAATAGATGCATCGGGTATTCACTGTTCAAAGAAAAAAAAAGATCTGGCAAGTTCACCATAATGTGAAGCAAGATTACCATTGAGCCAAGCCCATAAAAAGTCCATGGCTGCATGGGGTGCTTCAGGGCTATTCAATGACCCCTGAGCTGTGACCGTTATCGACGAAGCCCTTTGCCACACCTCGATAAGATTGAATGATGTGGTGGTTCGGGAGAGTTGTATGCTCACAAGGAAAGTCCGCACCTTGCACCAGTCACCCCAAAAACGAATGTAGAGACGATGCAGTGCCGCCAGGACGCTCGGTGGCAGACGGTTCAGTAACGAAGTCCGCAAATCGTCCGCATTGTTGAGTTTTGATAGGACAAGCCAGGAAAGGGGATGACTCTCAAAATCCCTGGGCAGAATTGATATATAAGGTCCAAAATATGGCTCAGCGCTATCCTCGTCAGCTTTGGGGCGCCATAAGAATAAGTGCATCGATATCAATTGTACGGCAGTCAACGCCTTGGCCACTCGTACGTCGGGAGGATAAAGCCGTTTGAGCGTCATCTTGTTCATCAGCACCTTCGGTGGTACGAAGAGAAGACTCCTCGGCTGATTGCATTTATGCAACTGGTCGGCTGCAGGAGGGCTACGAGATGGAACTTACCATGCAAGCACTGCGTGCAAACAGTCCATTGCCGGCTGTGTGTTTCATGTCAACTGCGCTGGGCAGTGAACAATTGCTCGTCACTCAACCAAATGACATTTCTCTGCATTCCACAGCAAAGTTTTGAGCATGAAAGCCATGGCCCTCGAGCCAAGAGAGTAAATTCTTCCATCTGTACTGAAGGGTCGTTGAGGGTTCGCCAGCCATATGACGAGTAAGGCTCAAATGATAAAAATGGTTGGTATATCTGATTTTCCGTTTAGTGAAACGAGATGGCATCGATGACCGTTCTCGGCTCTCGAGCATCTCCTTCCCAACATGACCGTATTCAACTCCTCTCGCCTGCTTGGAAAGACCGTTCTCATCACTGGAGCGAGTTCCGGGATTGGCAAGGTGAGTTTTATCTAACATTGGACGAAACCATGAACCGTTCAATGATCTATCACTATCAAGGCCACAGCCATTCTGTTCGCCAAGGTCCTTATATCCTCTCTACAACTTCCCTTCAATGACGCTCATTGCGCAGGGTGGTGCAAATGTCATTCTCACTGCACGCCGGGGGGATGCCTTGCAAAACGTAGCAGAGGAATGTGCAGCTGCCCACAAGGCAGCAGGCGTCCAGCAAGGCGGAATTTTCGTCTCGATCGTTCTTGATGTTTCAGACAGAAACCAGATCGCCTCATTTTTGGAGAAAGTTCCACCCAACCTCCGTAATATCGACATTCTCGGTGAGCGACACAAAGTCATGCACACACCGATCTTAATACTTGTTTGATAGTCAACAATGCAGGGTATGTAGTCGGTGTTGATCGCGTCGGCGATCTATCACTGGAGAACATGGAGAACATGTTCTCCACCAACGTCTTTGGACTCATTGCGCTGACCCAATTGCTCATCAAAGGTGCTCTTTCATCTCAGCCCGATTCTGCTGTTCTCATTAGCGCTCAGGCTTCAGGGAAAGGAAGGCAGGTCATGTCATCAATATCGGTTCCATTGCTGGAAGAGAGCCCTATGTTGGAGGTAGTATCTATTGCGCGACCAAGCACGCAGTTAGAGCATTCACTGGCGCACTGATGAGAGAGGTCGTGGACACTCCTATAAGGGTGACCGAGATCCAGCCCGGTAAGTTCCGTCATACTCTAACAAGGCTGTCAGCAAACTTGTCCGCAAATTGCAGGGATGGTTGAGACTGAGTTTTCTGTTGTGCGCTACAGAGGCGATAAGTCAGCGGCAGACAAGGTTTATGAGGGCCTGGAGCCTTGTAAGTCCCGCGGAGGAATCCGTCATCCATCCAACGATCTGTTAATTGTTGCAAAAGTGGTTGCCGAAGACATCGCGGAAGAGATTGCCTGGGCAGCATCACGTCCGCCTCATGTGAACATCGCCGAAGTCTATGTTCTTCCAGTGAATCAGGCCTCAGCTACTCTCAGCTACAAATCCCCAAAACCTTAGAGACAATCCCCGGTTGTAGGGGTGTGACTATTCAGGCGCCAGTCACGATAGGAAACATGTAAAAATAAGGATGCAGCAACAATATCACAGGTAGATAAACCGCGACCCATAGAAGCTAACTTCTACTTTCTCTTGCTTCTTGACCTTGTCATCTTTACG
>JBBPRM010000180.1:0-22234 GCA_038092995.1 Xerocomus minutiporus | reverse complement strand
TGTAACGCTTTTTTGACTACCAAAGTGTAGCAAACAAAGTCTAGGAAAAGTGTAGTCAGCAAAGTGTACCAATTGTGTACCAATTGTACCGCTTTTTTGACTACCAAAGTGTAGTAAACAAAGTCTAGGAAAAGTGTAGTCAGCAAAGTGTACCAATTGTGTACCAATTGTACCGCTTTTTTGACTACCAAAGTGTAGTAAACAAAGTCTAGAAAAAGTGTAGTCAGCAAAGTGTACCAAAAGTGTAGTCAGTAAGGTGTAGTCAGTAAGGTGTACCAAAAGTGTACGCTTTTTTGACTACCAAAGTGTAGCAAACAAGTCTAGGGAAAGTGTAGTCAGCATGTGTAGTAAACAATGTCTAGAAAGTGTACCAAAGTGTACCAATTGTGGCGCATTTTTGACTACCAGAGTGTACTAAATAAAGTGTAGTGTTATTAGCAAAGTGTAGAAAAGTGTAGAAATGGACTTACCCCATACATATGGCTCGGCCATTTGTTTGGTCCGGTTTGCCATGGGGCGCAAGAGGCGGAGAATTTGGTGTCCACTAAATCGCGTTTTTGGCATTTTTAGACTTAGAGCAATTTTGGATGCTGTGGCAGTGACACTTTTACTACGCTTTTTTGGTACACTTTTACTACACTTTTTGGTACACTTTTCTGGTACACTTTTACTATGCTTTTTTGATACACTTTCTTGGTACACTTTTTTGGTACACTTTTCTGGTACACTTTTCTGGTACACTTTACTACGCTTTTTTGGTACACTTTCACTACACTTTTTTGGTACACTTTTTTACTACACTTTTTTGGTACACTTTTTTGGTACACTTTTACTACACTTTTTTGCTACAGCATTTTACTACACTTTTTTGATACACTTTTACTACGCTTTTTTGGTACACTTTCACTACACTTTTTTGGTACACTTTTTTACTACACTTTTTTGGTACACTTTTTTGGTACACTTTTACTACACTTTTTTGCTACACTTTTACTAACTTTTTTGCTACAGCATTTTACTACACTTTTTTGATACACTTTTACTACGCTTTTTTGGTACACTTTTCTGGTAGACTTTTACTACACTTTTTGGTAGACCTTTTTGGTAGACTTTTACTACGCTTTTTTGGTAGACTTTGAGTACACTTTTACTACGCTTTTTTGGTACACTTTCACTACACTTTTTTGGTACACTTTTTTACTACACTTTTTTGGTACACTTTTTTGGTACACTTTTACTACGCTTTTTTGGTACACTTTTAGTACACTTTTTTAGTACACTTTTTTGGTACACTTTTTTGTACACTTTTTTAGTACACTTTTTTTGTACACTTTTTTGTACACTTTTTTGGTAACTTTTACTACACTTTTTTGTACACTTTTTTTGTACACTTTTCTGGTACACTTTTACTACACTTTTTTGGTGGATTAGATCAGGTTAGGATTATCAGTGTTAGGATTATCAAGGTTAGAATAGGGGTGAGAATTATCAATGGTAGTACATGATATAAGCCATGTAACTATATAGTATCTGGTAGTTAAGATATATGATGTGTTTACTACATAGCACTACAAGTGACTCATGGAGTCTACATAGTTGGCTGTTGACTACTATAGCACTTTTTTTTTTCAGATGCTGGCGCATTTGTTGAGTCAATGCTGAGCGGGAAGAGAGCTCCGTTGGTGCGGTTTCCACAAGGTTGTCAACTACATGCATTTCCAAAATGATGTCGGTAAGGCATAGCTCTAACTTCTCCGCCATGCTTGATATGGCGGTACATAAAAGCTGGTGTAGTGTGATGTGAGATATTATAAAGCTTTCATAAAAGAGAAACGTAACCTACCCCTCCATGAAGACCGCATAACTCTTTATGCAACCATTTAACATTCATCTGCGGCATTTCAAGAAAATGAGAACTATAATTGACCAAGGTTTCCGTCGCCTTGAAAGCTGCTTCTGAATTGACGACGCCTACAAGGGGACTGGCCCTTTTTGTTGCGTTTTCCTTGCGCAAATCCTTCAACCTACCCTCACGCTTCGTATCAGATAGCGTTGCTAGATATTGGATCTCCATTATTACTCTCTCCTCCTCGGTTTCCATATAGACGTGTTTTGTCTCATTGCGACTGAGGTATTGTGCTAATTCGATCCCTTTGGCAAGTAGGACTGCTAGATTGTAGGGTAGTACAAGTATAACAAAGGAGGTGATGGGACTTACTTTCATCGTAGACAGCGACCAGCCACTGACCACCATACTTTAAGATGCCGCCAAGGTGTTGAAGCTCTTTGACTGAATCAGTATTGTAATACTGAATTTCCTCTTGGCTTATCTTCGTATCGTCTGAGATATCGGCGATAGCTGCTCTCTTCTTTTCCACATCACGTCGCCCCCTTTGAACATCCTCCAGGTATCGTTGCAACGCTTCAAATCGGTGCCGCCCACCAGCACATCGGATAGGAACAGAACTATTGTTGGCAGAAAACTTGAGCTGGGGCAGTTTGTCGATGTCGGCACGGTCTTGTGCTAGGGTGAGTGAAGATATATTAACTTGGTCCTTCTTCAGCACCACCGGAATGACGGATTTGTCATCAAACCGCTCCATCCCATCTTGCTCAAAGGAAGTCATCAGCCTTTTGATATGAGCTGGCTTTAGAGGCCTAGAGTTCCAAGCCCCAAAAACTAAGCGGTCCTTGGCATCCAACAGATCGAGAACGCTATAGCCTAGTAGGGCTTGTCGCAAGGCTCTTTGTAGACGCCACTTGTCCTGCACCTGAGGTTGTAGATGTGCAATGAGCTCAATCTCCCTGCTGTCAAGCAGAAGGCTCTTTGGTTGCTGATTGCGGGCTGGTTGCTATGGATGAATGACGTGACTTCCTGAATCCACTAAGTGAGCCAATATTTGCTTACCTGCTCTATGCCTTTGTTTTTCTTGGGTGCCATATGAGGTGAAGTGAAGAGGTTAAGTGTTAAACGCTAAAAGTGAACAGCAGTGACAATGTGTTTGGCGGGATGACTGGAATACCCTACCCCAGGCGCTTGCACTCCGACCGCTCCAGCTCAGCCACTGCTGACTAAGCCACATCCCTCGACTCGAGTACCTCCAGTGAGAAATCGTGATATGTATAGTGACGTCGCCATGTATGAGAACATACCTATCTCCTCCATTAGTACTAAAAGAGTCCTTAGTATAATAGTTTCCACTAGGTCAGCATACCCACACAGTATGCCCTCCTATCCCATTCTGCTCATTTCCCTCTTACTTGGAGTGCCTTCTTCGACGGCCATGACCTTGCTTGACGCAAAAGAGGTACCTGAGGCGGTGCGAAGGCCTTCAAGTCATAATTTTGATAACCGAAACATAGTTTACAGTGCTTCGCGCACGACATTCTGAGCACATATGGTCTGAGGCCTCTGCTTTGAGTGCACTCACTCAGTCTTTCTATACCAACATCCATGTGTCATCATCAAGCCAGACAGATGACACTGGGGCGCTATGCCCCTGGCAGACTCCACTGTTCTAATTCGACAGCCATGACATCGTTCCATGTCGCTGGTTTCTGATGCATGACACGCATAAATATGCGAACCCGCTCGCCTGGACCATCGACCCCACAAGTTTCTCAAAAAAGGCCGGGAAAACGGCGTCTGTCCAGCCAACGTTGACCAGTTTTGGATCCTTGAGGTGGGCAACTCTGGTCTGATTGTCAGTGCACCACTCTCCAATAGCGAGCGAGAGGACACGGACACAGCTCAGCCAGGATGGCGGAGTGAGTCCGACTTTGGTTGGTTTGAGATCCCTCGCGAGAAGTCTGTACAGAGTCCTAGATTATCCGGATAGCATGCATCAATGAGTAGTACAGCGCACGAACCCCTGCAACACCACCCACCTTTGATGTTCAAAGTATCCCCTGTAGTGAACGACGCCTGAACCCGTCTTGACGTATCCTCGATTAGCCTGACTATTGTCCTCTGGGGTCTCATGTTCCCATTGATTCTTGTTCCACGGGCGTTGTTTGTACATGGCGATCTTGGCAGCAAGTTCATCGTACGAGTTAAAGTACATGGGCGATAACGAAAGAAGTTTGGGCGCTTTCCATGAATCTCTTGACAGTTTGAGGCGATGCTTTTGCGTAAACTGATGCCAATCTGCTCACCCGATATCAATAGGTAAGAGCTGCCAGGGGGAGGATCCCTGTGAGTGGCGTGAATGAAATGATAGCTATGCTTGGTCACCGTGAGCATACCCAATACAAGCTCAACAGGCGAGTCTTGTCCCCCATCAAACTTGTTAAACTTGTATTCTGCTGATTAGTAGTCAAGGAACCTGTCTGTTCAGATTCTCGTCAGTACTTGCTTGTCAGTTGCAACGTTGTTATGAAAGTTTGCAATGCGGGACTCACACGGAATCCTTGTGGTTTTTGCAACCTACTAGGTACAACTGTATGAGTGAAGTGGGGCAAGTCCTGCACAGTGACGCAACAGGGGCCCCTACCTCAGGCCTCAGTGCTTGCTCCTACCCGCCTGAGATTGCCATCCGTGGCTGCACACACTGCGAAACCCTTGCGATACAGTATGGGTGCGGTGGGTATCACTGTCAGTCACTCCTTGACTCATCATAGTCATGTGAATATATCACGTGTGCATCGTTTGACCCCACGGCAATGACCTTCCAAGCAAGGTAATTATTGCGCATTCCAGTCTATGTCTTTCTTAAACAATGACATCCCGTGTCCACAGCAGCACCTATTTATACAGAGGATAGCTATGTACCTGCCCCACCCCACTGCCCACCCATGCACCTGCCCATTCCTATTGAAAAAAAAACCTCGCTGGCCTCCTTCACGCCTTCGCCAGTGCATCACCACAAAATGAAGTGCACTATGATGCTGTGTGGGGGCGCATGCAATACATACAATGACACAGGTACAGATATATGTGGCGTGGCGGGCATTCTATCCACTCAGTTACAAGTGCAGTCACAGAGATGCATACATATTATAGGGACGTACATGGCGGGCCCCAGGACTGCTTACAGGAAGCTTGCCAATGGGGTTGGGTTGCTAAGCTGCCTTGCTTTCTTGAGGAGATCCTTGATGCATCCTGTGAACCAGTGGACGTGGAGAGGCAAAGGCAATATGCAACCTATGATGATAGCTGGGGCCGAATGATCCATTAGTGACCTGTCGCTGCCAGAGAGCAAGCGTAGCACCGAAAACGATGTGGGGAGCAATCCGCGTGGTGAAAAAGGAGACAAAGATGGCGTCTGAACGAAAAGCTGTTGAAAAGGTGGGATGATGCTTCCCAGGGCCAATACAAATGTCAGGATCTGTGTGGAAAACGACATTAGAACAAACCAACATGATGAGGTAGGCCTGAAAAAACCTACTGACACTGTCGGTGAGAAGGAGACATGTTTCTTTGGCGCATGCAAACTGGACAAACAATGGAAGACTGTAGAGGGACATGACAGCGCTACTGAGTGTTGTGAGGAATCATCGCTGCTTGGTGGTAGTGTAGCGAGAAGCGATCAGTAAAACCAAAGAGATCCAGAAGGATGTCTAGGTCGCCAGCCACGACAGGTTGGAAAGGAGGGTGATCATTGCGGGGGGGCGAGCGTGTGGGAACCAGACCAACCGCTTTGAAGGCTGCCTTGGAAGGGTGTACAGTGACGACACCGTCGTTGATATTAGCAAGCCCAGGGGGCTACATCTTCCCACTCGTCTTCTTGTCCTCAAAATGCAACGCTAACAAATGCGAGCATACAAAGTCGTGTCCTGAACGATCTTTCGTCAACAGCCCGCTCTGTGAACGTCAACGAGGATACACCAATACCCAAGCGCAGATCTCATACAATGAGACCCACAAATGGGCACAATGAAAGACATGTCGACATCTCGTCATTGCTTGCTGAGTCTGGACGGAAGGAGGGAGGAGTCGTAGAGCAAGGGGTGATCAGTCACATACTTTGGTGACATGAATGCGTATAAATCAGGGCGTAATAAACAATGCGTGCAATGCAGTCCGCTTCAAGTACGTGCTGAGGGCCAACTAACTGGTAAGGTGATGCAAAAGATATGGGAGGATGGAGATATTCCCGGTGTGTCGGCTCGCACGAGGCACGTAACCCCAACTAAAAGGTCGTCCGTCTACAAATGCACGTGGACAGAATTAGAATAGGACATGAAGTCGACAGAGGATGGGAGGGAATGCAAGATGGACACACGAGCAACTCGAGACAAGCACGCCGCTTGTAGGAGTGGCGTGACCAGGAGCCTCAGATAATGCTGCAGTCTTGCGTCGGTGTCTTGTCGGATGCTTCGGTCAACCGATGTTCGGCGGTGCCAAGCATCAACGCCTCGTTGACACTGGATAGGGAGTGAGCTGGGGGAGTAAATATGAAGTGGGAATACGCACATGCTTGAACCTCGTTCTCAGCCTGTTGGAGCCTCATTTGGAGTTGTTGTGCGGTCATCTCGAGGTATTTGATGTGAAGAGTGGTGTAGTCGAGGAGGGAAAACTTTACTCAGCTTCTGGTTGGAGACGGGAAGGGCTTCTTTGAGTAGCCATTGAAGCTCGTTACGACGTGTCTGCTCGGACTTGATATGCTGACGATGGATCGTCTCATGGTGAACACGGTGGTGTTTCGAGGCTGGAAGTCATCATCATCATCATTGCAATCTTCCTGGCGCGACTTGCATCATGACACTTTGGCTGCTGAACGGGTCGCAGGAGGATTGATGGGGGTGAAACGATAAGAGTGAGGGATGGAAGAAGTGTAGGGGACACTGTGGACTAACGAAGGGACATGTGTGCCACCGATCGATGTCGATGAGGGACGACCAGGGGAAGCCCGAATATGAAGTTGACGTTGGTTGCTGGCGCATGCATAGTGTGACGATTGCGTGACAAACTGAGTTTAAAGTCTGTTTGAAATTCATGGCTGCATGCCAACCGCTTCCCGGGTGCGTTTGAGCTCTCACGCGAAGCGTTCCAGCAGGTCATGTACGCACTGCACCCCTGCTCGTATTGATCGTCGCACCGCCTCGTGCAAGGCAAGAAGCCGTATTGACCAAATTGCCCGAGAGGCGCAAAAATGGGAGTTGCAAGCAGGGACGTGGATGGATGCGGGACAGTGGACCAAATGGTTCAAGGATGTGTGTGGGGTCAAGGTGGGGAGCGAGCCTGTGGTCATCGTGGCAGATTATTAAGTGAGCGTGGTGCCATCTGGAAGAGTGTTTCTGGCGGCGTGCAGGGCTGGTGCACTATGACAGGGACGGGTCGGAGAACGTGGTGTCCAGGGTGTCGCTCAACTCTGTGAGCGTGGCGTTGTAACAGGAGCCATGCGCCCGAGACACTCATATGCGGTTGCTCAACACGCCATGGGCTCGTCCGGATAGAAAACGTGGACCGTCGTGCATCCGTATATGACGGTACTTGCCATCATTTGTCTCGCTGGCGTCGTCGTGGGTCTGCACAGCTTGTTCAGGGCCGACCCTACAGCTTAGAGGCAAAGAAGTGGTGTTTGGATTGAACCCTGTTGCTTCTAGATAGCATCGGTATACGAGGGTCGAATACGAGGTGGTCGACACGAGCGATACTTAAGTGCTGCAGGTGAACAAAAGGTTCTGCCAGGATCCATTGGACCAGTTTCAAATCGCACCTAGTGTAACGGGCATCTCCATCAGAAGTGGTTTGGGGTTTGAATCTGTGATTCTTGGGACGTAGTGCGCATTGCGGCGTACGCTCGGGCCTCCGCTGGTCGGCGCTGGTCATCAAGGCACTCATCTTTTCTTTCGATCTGAAAATGTCAAGTGCATGGTTGGTTCCACTCGGATATCGCACAGCCATTTACCAATTGGCGTTGCCGAGGCTAGATCAATGTTTTATCTAGAGAGACCTGCCCGATTGAACAAGCAAGGACATTGATATCAGGGTCTTCCTCAACTTCGGCAGGAAGCAACAGCTAAGTACCTTTGGAATCCACGATTCCAGGGAATGCTAGGATGCTGCGTGCAAGGACATGGGTTGTGACCAAAAAGGCCACGATTGCACGGATATCAAGCGCTCTCTTCGACAAAGACCTCCTCTCCCACTCTTTGGAGACCTCCAGATTCTGGTTAGTTAGGGTTAGGTTAGAGGCACGACGCGAGAGCGGCGTGAGAGTGGTGCTGAGTGATGAGTGTTAGAGGCACGACGCGAGCGCGGCGTGAGAGTGGTGCTGAGTGATGAGTGCCAAACAGATAATAGGCTTGCGGTTGAAAGTCGCAGAGGCCACCTATTTCGACAATAGTCTCATCAGATCTATTATTTGGCTCTCGGAATAGGATTAGTACGAACCCGTTAAATACTAAACAGGGTCCGCACGGACCAACCTGTATACGGTAATAATGTAGCAATAGCTGGGAATAATCACGCACCGATTTGTCACGATATGTCTGTGCGCGGGAGCGAGTTCGTCCTAAACCAGACGTTTCCTTGTTTCCAAGTCGGCCGCAGCCAAACTCCGTGATCCGTTCTGATCCGATCAGTAATATCCGATCGGAAAATTAGAAATCATTCCCATGATTGTCATACCCTTTAGTCATCCCGCTTAAACCACCGGGCCGATGAGTAATCGACGATGTGTCATCAGTAACACAGGTTTCGGCACAATCTTACCCGATAAACGGCCCGAAAGCCGACCTGCACGTGACCAAGATCACGTGTCCCTCCTAATATCATGAGTCCTCATTTTGATCCCTGGAAATGTTCTGTTGTACTGATGTAGTGTTCTGATGTAGTAAAGTCTTATCTTATATCTTAGATATCAAGATAATATATTCTGATATTATAATTGAGTGTTCTGACCAGTGTTCTGATGATCTCAAGTTTCTAATAAATATGCCTGATAAGGTTAGATTAGTTAATATATTATTATAATAAATGTTCTGATGGATTGTTCTGATACTTGTACAATCTAATAAGTACTTCTTGTTCAATATGCTCTGATGTATTCTGATAATGTGTTCTGAATGTGTTCTTATGATGTTCTGATATGTTCTGAATGTGTTCTGAATGTGTTCTGATATGTTCTGATATGTTCTGAATGTGTTCTGATATGTTCTGAATGTGTTCTGATATGTTCTGATATGTTCTGATATGTTCTGAATGTGTTCTTATGATATTCTGATATGTTCTGATATGTTTGATGAAGTGTTCTGATACATATGTCTAATAATGGATGGGGACCTCTACCTTCAGATTTTGAAGAATGAACTGCTGAATACTCTGTAGTATTATGGTCTTGATCCTTCTAACATAATCTTTCAGCAGAACAATTTCTGGTACAAGGATTAGTAGGTCAAAATATATATAATGGATGCTTAGTGTCTGCACAAAGTCAGTTTATACATAGAAAGTTGATTGATCATAGTACTTACCTATATTGCAATGTATACAAGGTTAGTTAGACATTTTAGTTATGAAAGGTATACAATATATCTACACATTTCCAGAGTGATTAGTTTCACTTTTCTGAACTTATTTACTACCATTTAGTAGTCAAAAAAGTGTACACTTTGATACACTTTGGTGTTATGAATGAGTAAATGATCATAGCATGTTTGCTACCTTTTGGTAGTTAAAAATGCGAACACATTTGTTATACTTTAGTAATGTTTATCCCAGATACCCTGGTATAAAGGACTCCTCCATTTTCGAGATTAATGAGGGGAACTCGAAGACACTGGCTGCCCAGTCCCAAATGATCCTCCAAGTGAGAGGATTCTGACAGAGTGACTGGGCGTCATCTAAGAGGTCTCAAGTACATGAGTGTAGATAAGTATTGTCAAATTTACCTTGAGGTGACGACTTGTCAGGGAGTGAGGGAGTAGAGACACGTGTGGACGAAGCTAAATTACCATAGTTATTATAAAGTGCAAGAAAAATGAAAATGCCACACACGTTGAGCACTACTTTGCTGCTCGCTAATAACAACAGCCTCAATTTCCTGGAAAGCAGTAAGACCTTCCTCTATGAGGATGTCTACAACCTCATTCCAATCCTCGGGGTCATGATTGTCTTGATCCAATGCTAGAAGCTGGAAGAAGCGGACAGAAGTGATCCTTTTCTCGGCCAAAGCCTTGAGCAGGTGCAAAGTAGATTGTGTGATCTTTGAAGAACAAATTTGGAAATGGGAATTCAGAGACATGACAAGCCTGATTGTTCTGATGGGGAGGACAGTGAACGACGGGATTGACAAATTGACGCTTAAATCCAAGAATCACAATACATTCACAAACAGTTAGTTCAATTCACCCACCATGGTCCACGCTCCAAGCCCAAGTCCCGCCATTCCCTGGAATGAATGACTTGGCGGCTCTCAGTTGTTGGGTACTTGGGAGTGTAGCTACATCACAAAAGTCCTACGCCCAACCGCCCAACCGCGATGAGAGTCTACAGTGTACTACATGTCAATACTACATGATGGATGGTGGTACAGACGAAAAAGTTACATAATGCATTGGGTGGGTTGATATTGTGAATTCAGAAGGACATCATGTGTAGTCACGTGTATACAACTCGTTTCACTTTATGAACCCAACAACTTCTCACGATAGATCTTTTCCACCTTTACATCGTTGCTACCTACATTTTTGGATTCGACATTTAGTATTTTAGTCATACGTCCACCCTCTGCCATACCTCTATCTTACTTCGGTCACTTTCCAGGATGCGGGCTTGATGAACTGTGTTGCTGGGATCTTGCTGATGTATACCTCAGTCGAGTCTGGATGAGATCATAGACTGGCCAATGGTTCGTGTAGTCTGTGAGGTCTGGAAAATGAGTCAAGGTCTGTTCGCGAAAATGTAAGTATTCATTGATAGGCTCACACCCTTGGATTCTCACCTTATCTACCACCATGTCTAACACTCTTTTTTCCTGTAGACTTCAGCACTTACTCTCGTCAAGATGCCTCTTCACCGCCTTGTGGACAAATTGCTTATTTTATAGTGGGTATACCATTCATATTAGTTGGGGATGTACATACTTTGAGTTCCTGGAATGTTGTGTTTCCCCAACCTAACTTTTCTTCTAGCTTATATCCACCTCTCCCTGGTCTTCCAGCCTCCCCGAATGGCTTGGGTATTTTTCTACCCTGAGACTCATCTTCGGATTCATCCTCTAAGGATGACAAACTAGATTCTGATGGTGCCGGTGAGTGCTCAGCTTGTCGAAGATCTCCACTCTGAAGCTTAGCTGTATTAGGAACAAAACTGACGGTTTTGAAAGGCCTCGCAGGAGGAGGAGGAGGAGGAGGAGGAGGAAGAGGAGGATGGCTGGTGGGCTTTGCTAATGAAAGCAGCATACTGTTCGCTATGCGAACCAACATCTCTTCCATAGCAGAGACCCTAATTTGATTCGTCGGCTGGTAGCACATTTCTGTTTAGGACAAAAGCAGAGGCATGGGGCAGGGAACATCGGATGTGCTGTAGAACGGTGGTATGGAAGATGATTTCTGTGCAGGCATATCGTATAGGGTCTTCTCTCACTCGCTGTAAAGCTAAATAACCCACAGTTTTGTCCTTCATTAGGACATTAACGACCTTGTTTATAATTATGTAAAGCTACTGTTGTTCCCGATACAATAATATGGGAATATAGAAACCTTGGTCGCTATCACTGGTTGTTGCCTTGCGTAGGTGAGTTTGGATTCATCTGCCCGAATGAGCCTAAATGCATTATTCCCCACAGGATTACCCATGTTGTTCAAGCTCTATTGTCCTAATGCATCACTATGCTACCCTGGTTCTTATTTATTATTGTTGGGTGGCGCGAAGAGGCCCGGTCCCCAAGTTGCGATTCTTTCGTCCTCGACTTCTTGGTGAGTTCAACTGATTGACTTCGTTGTATGATTTTATAATCTACAGCTTCCTCAGGTTATGCCTCCGGCACACTTAACTCTGAGGCAATGCTCCTGTGAGGAGTGTACTAGACATGATCCCAAAGGCTCCCTTTTCGATTTGAAAGTTTTCGCGCTGCATGTGCAACACGTGCACAAAGAGCAGGCAGAGCAGATAATCAATCCCTCCGAGTCTGGCAACCTCAAGGACCTTACTGGGATTAATCCATGTTCATCCTCCCAGCTCCCACCTGTTGTACCCACCTCTCCCAGTCTCGATGGCCTCCTTGAGTCAATGTCATCCTTAGGTATCACCGATAACCGACAAAACCAAGACCTGTGTGGAGTCTCTGATCCCTTAAGCAGCAATCTCGACGAGCCTACTGGGTGATTATTTTCCCTTACTGTCACGGACAATGGTCCAGACCCGAACTCGTCCACCAGCAAGCTGTGGAATACAAGGGAAGAGTTCCAGTCGCAATGTACAAGCACAAGTGTCCTTGTCAGCTCTCCCAGACCACTCTCTACCTCAGACATCGCCAGCAGTCTTGCTCGGCTCAAAAATACCTCATTCCAAGGTGCATCAGCGCCGCTCGACATTCCCATGAGCATGCATTCTAGGCTTCATGCTGTTCCTGCTACTGTTGTTGGAGGTCGGAGGGTAGTAGGGTCAAAGGCAGACCGAAATCAGGACACTGCAAAGGCGCTGAAGCTTCTCACCAACATTCAGTCCCGTGCTCAGTCCTGTCTCCGTCTTCTCTTGGACCGTTCGGATCATGCTACAAAGACTATTAGCGAGAAGTCCACCTCCTTAGGAGAGCCACAGAAGACATCAAGAGAGATACGGATGCAATCAGGTTGCATAGGGAGGCCATTCATGGCATGCTGAGTAAACTGAAGCTTGAGCTCGAGGTGAGGGCAAGTGACCCTTCAACCCATCCCCTTAAAGTTGATGCTGGTAAGGCATACCTTTCATGCACAAAATATCACAAAATATCGTTCCAGATGATCACTTTAAGTCACCGGTGCATCGACTAG
This sequence comes from Xerocomus minutiporus, assembly GCA_038092995.1. Taxonomy (NCBI): domain Eukaryota; kingdom Fungi; phylum Basidiomycota; class Agaricomycetes; order Boletales; family Boletaceae; genus Xerocomus; species Xerocomus minutiporus. The sequence goes on along the minus strand of JBBPRM010000180.1, from coordinate 9,313 downwards.
ACCCTGTCACTCAAGTAGCTGTTATTATCGGAGTCATCTGCACCACCGTCATGGACTTAAGCAAACGTGATGGCACCTTCCTTATAGGTGCCCTATCGCTTCTCATATACCTTACCTTCCAGTCTGTGAAGGCCACATCTGGGGTCCTTCATGAAAATGTTCTCAAACAGGTTCCTTCGACCATTGAGAGTACCCTGGCCAAACTTAGCTTTAACCCGATGACGACACAGTACGCAGTTTGCAGCTGTCACTGTACTTGCCCTCCTGCCTATGCCGAGGACAGATCGAGCACCTACCCTCAATACTGCACACACACACCTACCCTGGAAGCTCAATGTGGGGAACCATTACTCGAGAGCTCCCCAGGCGGAGGGAGCCGCCCCAAGAAATTTTTCACATATCATAATTTTCATGACTACCTTGGGAATTTGCTCTCCCGAACCGATACTGAAGCTGCCATGGATACCTCATGTGATGACCTCTTCACTTCACTTCGTCAATCTCAACCACGCTACATCAAGAATGTGTTTGAGGCTCAATTTTTCCGCGACTTCAATGGGCCTGATCTCAGAAAGTTGTTCGTTGATAGGGGTGATGAAGGCCGCTATGCCTTTGCACTCCACGTGGACTTCTTCAATCTAGAGGGGATGAACTTATGCAGTACAAGCATGTTGTCTGGAATTATATCCATGGCATACCTGAATCTACCAATCGACATTTGTTACAAGCCCGAAAATATGTACTTGGCTGGAATCATCCCTGGACCGAAGCAGCCGTCCCTTGAGAACCTGAATCACTACATACGACCACTCATGTAAGATCTGGTGGCATCATGGGAACGAGGTGTTCGGTATTCAAGGACCACCAACTACCCCAAAGGACACACAACTCACAGTGCAGTCGCCCTTGCAGTTTGTGACCTTCCTGCTGCTCGCCACCTTGCTGCACTTGCAGGCATTGGGAGCCACTTTATATATACCGCCTGCAACTGTTACCACAAGAGTGCTTATGGCCGGATTGACTTTGACAAGTGGTCACCTTGTGACAGGCACATACTGCGTTAGTATGCTGAGCAGTGGAGGGACGCACCTACTTCGGCAGAATGAGAAAGACTGTTTAAGGAGCACGGGGTGTGTTACTCGGAACTCTGGCACCTACCCTACTGGGATCCCTCACGGCAGCTCGTCATCGACTCTATGTATTGCATCCTTGAGGGTTTAGTTCAACATCATGTTCGAAGCTTGCTACGTATTTCTACAGAGGAAAAAAATACCGTACAACAGGATTCGTGATTGGCTTTCAGCTATCCCTTCGCTACTGTTAATCCGGAAGTTGCACCTACTTTATCTATGTCGACTAAGGAAGCCTCTCAGGTATCTGCAATTCACAGTCTCCTTACGGCCAATGTACTCCACAACGAGAGAGCGTTGATTCAAAGCTCAATGGACAAACTCTTCAACTCACTCCTACAGAAGAACCTGCGATCACTGAGGTTCATATCCAAGTCCCTAAACTGTGTCCCTCCAAAGAAAACAAGGCTTTACAAACCTAATTGTGCAGAAGCCCTGGTTCAATGAGTATGTCCATCGTTGACCTTGTCATTCACCGTGGCCTAACAATATCCAGTATTCTCAAATGCCACTATTGGCTCCCCTGGTTGATCACCCAAAATGTAGTACGGCAGACATCCTGGAGTGGGTATGCGAAGTCATCCAGGATATGAAGGTTCCATCGTGGTTCAGCTCTGCTCCAAGAAACTTTGGCAGTCCCTCTGCAGGGACAATCAAAGCAGATGAATGGTGTTCCCTAATCACGGTTTACATTCCAATCGCCCTCATTAGCCTTTGGGGTGACAGTTCAGTGTCCCCAGGTTCCCAGCTCAGTCTAGTCCTCAAGCACACCATGGACCTTGTCTCTGCCATATACATCTCTTGCACTCGTGTAATGACTATGGAACATGCCACTGCATATCGTTCATACATCACAAGTTACATAGGAAGTATGAAACTTGTTCACCCGGAATTCAATCTTCAGCCAAATCACCACGTGGCATTCCACATCTATGATTATTTAGTTCTCTTCGGACCAGTCCACTCGTGGTGGACATTTCCTTTCGAGCGGTTAATTGGCTTGCTGTAAAGGCTCCCAAGTAATCACAAGTCGGGTGAGTCCAATATTTAAGAAGACAATTAAGTTTTATTTATACTATACTAGGAGAACTTGAGACCACAATGTTATGTTCTTACTTGAAGGGTTCTAGGCTCCGTGCTTGGCTTGCCCGACTGGACTGCCCACTGGCCATCCAGGAATGCAAAATCCTCCTTGACCAGGCACATGGCACATACAATTGTCACGACAATGTTGCCTCTGTAGATGACAATCCATGCCCACCTGACACTGCACACACAACAACTGTTCCAGCAGACCTCTGCAAACTCACCGGCCTATGTGTAACAGTCATTTGTGCACACCTCAAACACGCTGGTGTTGTCTATAGTAGAATGTCTACCAACGTTGGTAACTCACAAGTTATGTTCTACCCTAACGGCAACCGGTCCCTATTGGCAGTTCCAGGCGTAATCAAGTATATCTTCGAGGCCGATGGCACGATGCAATTCACTATACAGAGGAGGCACCAACCAAGACACAAGGTTGACATGTTTGCTTCCTACCCACACTTCCCAGCTAAGCTCTATCAAATATGGCTTGTGAGCCCACTTGAGCAAGTTAGGCTTGCATGGATAATGGGTCACTATGCCTCTTGGCCTATTTAGCAGGATGAGATGGTTGTACTCTCTTTGTGTCAGGTAAGGCATGTCAATCTCTATTGAATTCATCTCTGAGACAAATTACTAGGATTGAACAAGACGACTTGTTGTAAATACAGTTTTTGTGCAATGTAATTATACTGGGGGTCGCTAGTGGACCACATCTTGATACACACCTTGGGTAGTGAGTGGCCAATTGATTTTGGTGCTGACCATACTTGAATATTTGTCATACATTGTCTCTTACATTTTGTCTAGTCCTGTATTTTAAGAATAAATTTTTGTCATTTGTTTGTCAATATTTTGAATATAGTCCATTCTGCAAACCATGCCAATATTTGAAATATTGACTGAGCGCCTATGCGAACCCTAAATTTTTTGTTTTGTCCCAAGTTTGCCCTTTGGTTTCATTTATTGTAGAAATATGTATTTGAGATGGGACAAAATGTGCGCCCATATTCCAAATTTGTATTACAGTTAAGTCTAGTACCAAAACTCTAAATTTTGACCTTGAACCAACGGTAAACAATTTTTCAAAAATCGTATTCACATTTTGTTTTCCGTTTAGACTAGGGCTAAATACTGATCTATCTGTTGTGAAGGCCTCAACATCTTGAGTGTGATTGATTCATGCCTTTTTGATAGGCCCGTCTACACTAGCAACTTGGACATCCTTCAGGAGGCCATTAGACCCGGTATTGGCTGAGTCGCAGGTGGGGTACGAGCACGAGCTTTTCCTAGTATTGGTGGTATATAAATGGTTGTTGACAAATAAGAAACGTAAAGATGCCTACCTTTCGGGACCTTCTTTTTGGGTCGCTCTGCGTCCAACTCAGTGGAGCTTGAGAGGGTTTCGATGTCGAAGGCCTCTGCAGCCTTCCGTTTTTCACCATTAGGCTATGTTGCTGCCTTTGCTTGCTGATGGGAAGACAGCTCCAACTCAGCAGCATTATCAGCACATGTCACGTGTGCTGAAGGGGCAGGCACATGTCTTGGCCAGTGAGGCTGTGCCTCCAACTCACCATCAGAATGGTTATCCATCGGGCCACAGTATGGTGTGGTAATACTGAGAGGCGAGCAAATTAACAAAGTATGAAACCTTAAGTAAAATTTTCGTGTCGATTCTATACTTTTATAGGCATCAGGTTTGGCTGAATACTAGGATTAGCTACCAAACTCACAGCTTCCAGGGCTTTGAGGGCTTGGCCCAGCTAGGCTTTGGCCTGACAAAAACTTGGGCCAAGCCTTGAGCCCCACTCAAGCCCCTATGATGGCCAGGCTCAGCTCAGCCTATGAGGGCTTGGCTCAGCCGGCTTCACGGCCTCAGGCCGGGCTGGCACAACACTATTTCGGAGATGAGATGAGAGGTCGAAGTATAAGTTCCACCAAGTGTTAGAACCTAAGCAGGGAGGGGACAAGAGTTTAAAGGAGTTAATCAAGTCAATATTCGAACTGAACTACTACGACAAAGTAGTAGGGTTTATATACTAAGTTGGGGTATCATATAGAGAGCGGAAGGCACACTCCGCAGGCCAGGGCCAGAGTAAAGTACTGTGGGATCAAGGGAGTACTAATCTAAGAGGACTAGTGTAGGAATGTAATGATGATAAGTACAAAAGAATAGAGACATGGAGATACAAGTCTGCTCACCTGCAACTGCATCTTGGGCGAGAATACTCTGGAGTTGGTAAGGAGTTGATCGGAGACTCCGGAGTTGGACTTAGTGTTTATCATGGATATAACAATATCCCCCTCTTAGGCCTGAACCCCTGAAGGCCTAGAAAAGTAAACAATACAGAGTTCAAAGTTCGGAGTTCAAAAATTCCATACCTGATATAAAGTCCATTGTGATCAGCTTCTGCTTCCCATCTTTTACCACCATTATGTCCAACATCACCGAGCTCAACAACATCCGTCAGTGGTCCAAAGCATGCCTTATGGAGAACATCAGCAAATTGTCACATTACTTAATTTGCTTGACAGCACTTACAGTATTTTCACAAAGCAACCTAAGTACACAAGTGGCTAAAAGCGTGCCAAAACCACCAAGCAATCCATTTCTGGCATGCATAAGTGCACAATATCACACAAAGCACACAAGTGGTACAAACAATCTATATTATTATAAGCTACAGATTGAATTACAAACTATACCATTATTGCTGTGATGTGTTGAGCAAGCCATTGTGCTTGTTTGGCAGCTGGGGGATGCGGAAGTGATAGGTGGTGGGCCAAACGAGTCATTGGGCTCGTCGGGCAGTTCAGGGAGACCCAGAGGTGGTGGGTGGAGTGTCAAATGAGCTGTTGGGCTCATGGGCAATGCAGGGGGACGTGCAGGTGGTGACCCAAATCTTGAAGACATATACTTCAGTGTTGAAACGGCAGCATTGGGAGCCATGGATAGTGTTGACAAACTCCACATACACCCAAACAAACTGTCAAATGGGGCAGAACAGGTCAACAAATGGCCAAAACACCAGGTCAAGTCGAACGTACCATATGGGACCCAAGTCGAATAAACTGCGATGAATGTTGAAGCGGACACAACGGCAGTGTCTGGACACCACAAGGATGCCAGGGATAACCCAAACAACCTGCAAAACACATCAGGATAAGTCAGCAAACGTGCAGAACAAATAGTCGACGAACACACACTATATAAGACCCAAATTGAGTGATTCGCGATGGATGTCAAAGCGGATGTGTCGGGAGCTTCATGGAGTATTGAGGACCCATGTGACACATCGAAGAAGCCGTGGAAAGCATCAGAACACGTTGGGGGACAGTCAGAAGGAGTAGAGGAGGTAAATTCACCTAAATTGACTCTAGACGACCCAGATGACCGGATGGCAAAACGGCCACACAAAACGATGTCCACAGCCACAGGGAATACCATCAGTGCCATAGAAATGACCACATTGACAAAACGAACGCACCAAGTCAAAGGAAATGGCCAGGAGGTCCAATGGGTGAATAGGGTGGGTTGGGACACATTGGGGCCAATTGAAGCGGTGGAAATGTTGCAAACGGCACCATACACGATGGGAAATGCCCCATGACCGATGGTAGCAAGTGGAGAACCAATCTGAGTGAGCAAAGTCGAAATCCAGGTGTAGAAGGGCAAAAGGGTGATCAAGTTGAAGTCAATGTCACCAAGGCCAATCTGGGCGACCAAAAGGTTACCGATGGCACTGGATACGATGGAAATTGTCCCATGAGTCGTGGCAGCCAGCGCCAGGTCGAAACGATCGTGTAAAGTCAATATCCGTGTCGAATAGGATGGACATGTGCACAGATTGAAGCGGGAAACATCAAAGGTGATCAAAGATGCTGTATTGAGGCGAATGGAGTCAGATACGATGCGGGAGAGTGCTGGATGGATGGTGCAACAAGTGGTGTACACTGCGGGTCGAAACAACTTGAAATGCGACTGTTAGCTAAAGGCCACACAAGTCAGCATGGACGACATGAGTGAACAACAGTCAACGTACCTAGGCCACCCTAGCCATCTCCTCAATATCCAAGGCCGCCTACTGAATATTTGAGGCCATAACGACAACGATGAGGCTCTGTTCGCAATTGTTGGGTGAGAGCATGTGCAGTGCCAGCATGTGATGTGAATGGATGAGTAAGCATGTTGAAATTTTTCTCTAAGTCCCTGTGCTACCTATTCTCACTCATGATCAGTTGAACCACTACATGTTCAGGTAAGTACCTCCTCATTCATTCCTTGTTCACGTGTCCTCTCTCACTTTTGTATCCAGGCCTCCCATTCACCTCCATTGTGCCCTCATCCCTCTGTACACCCATCTGCATCTGCCCAAGACCACCCCCTGGTCCCCACCACCTTACCCATCCGTGCACCCATCTGCACCCGCTCAAGATCACCCACTTATTCTCACCCCACCATCTCACTCATCCATACACCCATCTGCACACCCATCTGCATATCCATCCACACACCCACCCACACTTGCCCAGGATCACCCAGGATCACCCCCCGGTCCCAAGGCTTGTGCCCACTCAACCACTCAGACTGCTTGTGCTCCCGACCACATCCTATCCAACCACATTCCACCCATCCAATCCATTGAACTACCCTGAACCAACCCACTTGTGCCAATGCGCTACCCAACTGCTTATAGCCTCCAGCCTGTTGCCCACTCAACCCATTTGCACCTACCCAACCCGCTTGTGTGCAGCCCACCTGTTCGCGTGCATATGCTCACCTAGCCCATGCACATGTGCCGCCAGTTCACATCTGCCACCCAGGCCACCCTTGCCTTGCCCATCCTGGCCCTCATGTTTCCTGTGGATGCACAGCAAGTGGTATGCGTGAGTATAAGTAGAAATAATATATATACACATGTATTTATATAGTTTTAATGTCATTTTTCTGGCTATTGGCATAACTACATAAGTGATTTTAAGTGTGAATAAGCAAATCTAAGTGTGAATAAGTAAATCTCAAGCATTTAGATTTGTGAGGCAATCTACTTTGATTGCTTATGCACTAAGTATGTTAAGCATGAAATAAGCTGTCATAAGCTGTCATAAGTAGAAATAAGGAGTGGGTGAATTTACTGATGAATGAGAGTCAGGGGGTTTAGATGTAGACAGATGAATAGGGGCCAGAGGGTCAGAGGGAAGAGAGGAAAGAATGTTGTTATGGAGTTGTTTGGAGTCAAAGAGTGTACCAGCCCAGAGGACCAGACCAGCAAGGTACATAAGTTGCTTGGAGGGACACTGCGAGCTGCTCATTAGAAAAGACAGGGTGAAAGTTATGAGGGTTTATGCGAGCATAGTCCTTATCCCTCTCTTTAGGGTAGATGTCCCAGTGTCTAGTGAGGGCATCAGGCTTTGCTCCAAGGTGTCCAGGGTGAAAGTGAACAATTATGTTGAAGGAAGAAAGGAACTCCAACCACCGAGCCTGCCGGCAAGTCAGGAGTTTTGTCGTTGCAAAGTACTCCAAGTTCTTATGATCAGTGATGACATTGGCCGGAGTCACAGAGCCTTCCAGGTAATGACACCAAGTCCGAAAGGACTTGTGAATAGTAAGTAGCTCCTTGTTGTGGGTATCATAGTTGAGCTCTGGAGTGGACAAAGTCCAAGAGTAGAAAGCAACTGGCCGAACCTCGTCATCCAGACATTGGATGGAAAGAATGCCAGCGATGGCATAATCGGAGGTGTCAGTCTCTATGATAATCGGAGCATCAGAGACCCAGTGAGTGAGGATAGGAGCAGATGTGAAAGCGTCTTTGAGGAGTTGGAAAGCAGAGTGACAGGAGTCGTTAAAGTTCCAAGGAATACCTTTGCGAGTGAGACAAGTCAAAGGAACGACAATGTTTGAATAATTATCTATGAAGTGTCTGTAGAAATTTGCAAATCCAAGGAAAGACTGCATGTCCTTAATCTTTCGAGGCTCGGGCCAGTCTTGTATGGACTTCACCTTATCCAGAGACATAGTAAGGCCGGAGGGGGGAAGCTGGTAATTGAGGTACTCTACAGAATGAGTGTGGAAGTCACATTTGTCGGGCTTTGCATAAAGGCCGTGTTTCCAGAGTCGGTGGAGGATTTCCCAAACATGACCTATGTGAGAGGCCTTGTCTTCAGAGAAGATGAGGATATCGTCCAAGTAGACAATAACGGAAACATCCAAAAGGTCGGCGAAAATGGTGTTGACAAACCATTGAAATGCTGCTGGAGCATTGGTAAGTCTGAAAGGCATAACTAGCCACTCATAGGAGCCATAGCACGTCCGAAAGAACATTTTCCATTTGTCTCCCAGGGCAATATGAACCAGATGGTAAGCCTGCCAGAGATCGATCTTGGAATAGATGCGGGCGCGACTAGGAGTGTCTAGGAGATTGGAGATACAGGGAAGTGGGTAACAGTCCTTTTTCGTGATCTTGTTTAGTCCTCGGAAATCGACACAAAGACAGAGTGAACTATCCTTTTTGTGGACAAAGAGAACCGGAGCAGTGTGAGCAGAAGAAGATGGATGTATCAACCCTATTGCTAGGTGCTCATTGAGGAATGCATGGAGGAAGCCAAGCTCAGAGGTGGAAAGGGAGTACGTGTTCTCCAGGGGAGGGGAAGCACTTTCTTCCAGATCAATCTTTAGATCGTGTTCATGATGTGGAGCAAGAGTGTCTGCTTGGCTTTTACTGAAGATATCAGCAAAGTTGTGATACTTCGGAGAAACTGCAGAGAGATCTATTTTTTCTGGAAGGTCAGAAGTGGAAGTGGAGGTGGAGCAGAGGTCATTCTCCTGGAGTTGAAGACTAAACTGCACAGAGCCTTCAAGGTGACAAGCCAAAGCATAGGCAGGTGTGCTAATCGGGGCAATGTAAGGAGCCTTGCGTTCAGAGAAACTCAGTGGGTCTGATGGTGGTGTTACGCGAAGCGTACAAAGGACGTCTCTTTACTTAGTCGCGACTACGGGCGATACTCACGAAGAGACCGACGTCCGAAGTGCTACGTGTTCAAGAGAGAAAGAGCAAGGACTAGGTTGATAGAACGTTCCGGAGAAGGTTCTCAAGGTG
>JBBPRM010000179.1:0-24391 GCA_038092995.1 Xerocomus minutiporus | reverse complement strand
AACTGGTCACAACCAGGCATAGTAGGACTGTTTTGGACTGGTTGTTTTCAGTCAGTTGCATGACATAGTTACCTTATTAGGATTATCAAGGTCAGGATTGATACTGACATTTTCCTATACTACTCATAGTATCCATGGGTACCATTTTGCCAACCCACAAACATACCCATACCCATTGTGTGGGTATAGGTATTTGGTGGGTATGGGTGTGGGTATGAGCTCAGATACCCCAGGGTACACCCACACAGTTCCCTACCTGTTAGTCATACCGGATGATGGTTGCCACTGCTACATACTTGGCGCACTTTCATTGTCTTGTCCCATAGCTCCTCCAAAGCAATGAGCGAGTGATCTTCAGTGAACAGTGGCAAGTTGGCCTCCCACCACACCATGTCCAAGCAGTCAGCGTCGAACAATAAGTCAGTATCATCCTGGTCTATGTGGAGCCTTGGCAGGAATGTCTTGAAGTCATTGGCAAACATGTCAGGATCTGTGAGCAGACACAGCGCTCCCTTAGCAGCCTGAGGAAGCTGCATAAACATCCCGCGCAGCGTTCCATTGACATATATCTGGTTGAGTAATTGCTGATGTGGTCAACCTTGGAAACACATTTAGAGGTGGTTGGAAGTGTACCATGTCCACTAAAAAGTCCTCCCAACAGTGTGCATTCAGAGTTCCAGCTTTGAGAACATCCACCCCGACCTTGATGTGGAAGCAGCAATACTGGAATATCAGCCAGTGATCAGCATAGCGGCCGGAGAACGCTAGCATGTGATGAATCAATTGGAAAGTTTCCGCCATTGAATGAGATTGTGATGGGAGGGAATGATGAACGATGACACACAGCATTGCATCAGGAAAAGCCTCCTGTGGATAATTCCTTGGAATATCCAAAAATAGTAGAGATTATCACAAAATAATACATATTATCAATATTATCTAGAATTCTGGAAAATCCACCCAATTGTACAAACATAACTAGCCTACCCCAAGAATTGTGTGGTTTTATGGACTTTTTCTGATAATGCCAGACAATTTATCACCTAAAGATCAGTCTAATTGATTGATATGTATGAATATTAATATGCTTTCCCAGAAAATAGCATACTTAATAATCCTTACATCCATTCAAATATTCTCAGAATTAAATAAGATATTATTGATTTGCCAAGTATCTAACTATCTAGCTATCATACTAAACAGACTGCTGCGACGGCTGAGTGCACGGCTGAGTGCGGGAAGGGGATGGCAGGTGGACATGGCAGTTGTGGGAAGAGGACAGCGGGTTGGACAGTGGGTGTGGGTGGCTGTGTGCACATGCCACTGCGACGGCTGTAGCATGGCATAATGGTGGGGATGGGATGCATGGGCATGGCGGTTGGGGGAAGAGGACAGCAGGTTGGGGCCAACCACCTTCTGAACCCCGGTAGTATTTGAAGGTCCGGTCACAGGACCGGTAAATAACCAGAACCTAACCGGACTTTAACTGATTATGACTGGACCGTACATAACCGATCACCTCGGTCTGGTTATTCCTTCATTGTGAAAATGAAAGGACCGCTCATGACTGGTCATTTCAAAGACTGGATTTCATACCCCAAAATCTCCGTATTTCGACATACCTGTCAAAATGTGGTGATTTTGGGGTTGAAATAATATGTTCAGGATGTCATTGTACACCCAAACCCACCACATTTCGACATACCTGTCAAAATGCGGTGAATTTGAGTATAAAATTATGTATTTCGTGTCAAAAACTACCACATTTTGACTCAGGTATGTCAAAATGCGGTAGATTTTGGTGTACAATGACATCCTGAACATATTATTTCAACCCCAAAATCACTACATTTCGACAGGTATGTTAAAATATGGGGATTTTGGAGTATGAAATCTGGTCTTTGAAATGACTGGTTACAAACTGGTTATGACCAATGCATTGCAAGACCGTTCATGACTGGTTACCATCGGTTATGGTCCGGTTACATGAAAATTTGGGTTTTTAAAGACTGGTTATGGTCCAGTTATCTGATTTTAGGTCAAATAACTAGACCAGACCGGACCTTTAAACACTAACTACAACTGCAGTCCAGTCTAGTTGCCAGTTGTGGTACCAGTTCACAACTGGATTTGGAAACACTAATGATGTATGTGTCACCATCATCGCTGTCATGTTGTTGATGGCACTGATTGACGACATTGGGTTGTGGTTGCTGTTGTCACTGTGGCAGGCATGTGATTGTGCATGAGTTGCTGTTGTCATGTTGTTGTTGATGATGTTGGGCTATCAATGACATTGTGTTGCCATTGTCGCTGTGACAAGTGTGTGGTTGCGCATGTGTCGCCATCATCATGTTGCTATTGCACTGGGCTACTATCATTGTCATTGGCATGAGAGGGCAGGGGCGAGTGGGCAACATGGTGAGGAGGGTGACATGGTGAGAGGGCAAGAGCAGGTGAGTGGGTGAGGTGGGCAAGAGGGCAAGCAGGTGGGAGAGAGGGCAAGGAGAGAGGTGGTGGCCAGCTGCTACCATATGTCATTGATGGACATCATCATCGTTGTCGTCACATTATGTGGTGAGGAACTAGAGTAGTACAAAAATGAATAGTTAGTGTTGTATATGACTTATAATATGGCTTACCTGTGTGTGCTTCAGTTGGATATGGTGGCCTGATGGGGTGGGTGAGCACTGGATGAATGAGCAAGGTGTACCAAGAGGCTTGCGATAGCATGTCGGCACAACACAAGTTTCCAAGGGGGGGAGTTACTGTTACCATAATGCTTAGTAATTGCTTGTTTTTGGAATCCTATCATGCTGCAAATCCCAATGATTGAGCCTTGTGTGCCAATGAAATCAGAAATCATCAACAATTGAGAACATATCGTATGCAGCATACCCGTACCTATGCTCTTCCTGCAACTCCATTGCAATGTTGAAGCAACTCTAATAACCAGCCCCGGTTAGGAGACAGTCCTCGAGAGCTCAAAAGAGAGGAGAGGGGATGGGACAAGTTTCGAGGGGATAATCCAAGAGAACTTGACTGAAGTTCTCTGGTCGGCTCTTGGGCCTTTATATACTACTCAGATATATACATCTGTTTACACTAGATCTGACCAATCGTATCGTAAATATAGTAACCCTATACCCTGACGAGTCACTATGACTAGGGACAAGTCATCATGGCTGTGTGACACAGGTTTGCACCGGTATCCGCAGTAACCGCAGCATCAGTGCCTAGAAGGCCGTGCAAGGCTATGTGCTTCTTTAGATCCGATAGAACGGACTCCGAGGAGACAAGGGTCAAGAGTATGGATAAGGTCCGTTATCACGATAGGAAGAATAGTTACCCGGCACAGCACGAAGATGAATAGAAGGCTGTGGCGGTGAATGACTCAACTGACTATGTCATGTCTCATGGCTATGCACATGTCATAGTGACTCGATGTGACTCAGAGGTGAGTCATCATGAGTTACTAATGAAAGATAAGATCAAAAGATAAGATGAAATGAAGATAAGATGAGATAAGAGTACCGTTCGTAACAAATGTGCTGCAGTATGGAAGGATGAGTGGTGGAATGGTGTTGCACACCAGCTGCTGCACCCTGAAACCCTGTGTCGTGGAGACAAATTGTTGGAATTGCTAGACCAGACAGACATACCTGGCCTTTGCAACTTATGCAAGGAGACTACACTTCATCATATAAAGAATTTGGACATACTCAAGACCGACTCAGTTTTGTGGGATATTGCGGTCTTAGAAGTGATGAAAATTCAGACAGATGAGCACATCTGGAGACACATAGGTACTGGTCCCATGCAATTGTTAAGTATACTACTGGCAATATCTACTGGTCATGATAAAGTGTGTAAATCCAGTGTTCCACTCAAAAAAGTTGTGCTCCCTTTGAAAAAAAATTGCACTCTCTCTTGAGAAAGCTGCACTACCACTCGAAAAGTTGTGCTCTAGTCCAAAAAGTTGTGTGCAGAATGAAAGTACATTTGGCCCCTCATAAATCCGAGTCAATCCCATGACCTATGTCTGTTCCTGCATACAACACAAAAAAAGTCTTACTCCCTCCTACTCAATACAAGGAGCAACAATCAAAGTCCACTTCACTTTTCTCCACCAATATATGTATCAACATCAAAGGACAGAAATGCCACACATACACCCCTACCTAGGGCTTATCATGGGTAAACCCGTGGGATCCTGGGCTATACTAGATGCACCTGTAGTACCTGCTCAATGATTACCCACACCCGCCACTACTATCTGTCCCATCACACTGGCAGGCACACACAACACCAACAACAATGCTAACCTCGCCCACTCACCCACTTGCCATGTCAGAAAAGTTGGTCACCTACCTGACATCACAACAACAGAAGCAACAATGGGCAACAATGACGACAGCCCAATGTTGTCAATGACACACAGCTATTGACAACACCACCACAACAGTGCTAACAGGTTTCAAACACAGACAGGGCATGTCGAGTTTGACATGAGCATGACAGGTGCGTAACCGCACCCATGTTGCAGACCCATAGTCAAGAGTGGATTTGGGCCACCATTGCGAGTACTACACCTGACATGAGCTCACAAGGTAAAAGAGAACACTGCAAAACTTACCTTGCAAGGGGAAATCAATCAGTGTAAGAATAGCATCCTCTGTTGTGATTTGCATGAACAAGTCCTGAACACTTGTGACACTGACTTGACTTAGCAACACTTTGGAAAAGATGTTGACATTTTTCATCAGCTTTGCCAAAAGCCAGTGCAGTAGGTGATGAAAGCTGACCCAGCTAACCTTTGGTCAGCGCTATCTTCACAGATTCTTTCATTGTGTATCATGACCTCCAGAGCATGTTTAACCCAAACTACCCAGAACGTGACTCAGATGATGAGATGGTGACTCCTCCACTATTCACCCATCCAATTAGTGTTTAAAAGTCCAGTTCAGTCCAGTTTTTTTTGCCTTTTTAGGGGCAACCGGACCAAAACCAGTCCTAAATGGTCCTAAATAGTTTTAGGACCAGTTGTAACTAGTCTTTTGAAAGACTGGTGTCGCAACCCCTATCGTGTGAGAATCATGCTTCCCACTATAGATACAAAATATCCCATGGATCACTAGCTATCTATCCACCTCTTGGTCAAGTGATTTGGACCACAGGAACAGGTGATATGATTTTTTTAAACTTACATGTCATGTGTATGTATATCTATCAAACCCATATAAAAGTCAAATATGGTCCAATAAAAAAATGTACCAGAAAAGTGTACCAAAAAGTGTACCAAAAAGTGTGATGAAAGTGTACCAAAAAAGGGTAGTAAAAGTCTATAAAAAAGTGTACCAAAAAAGTATAGTAAAAGTGACACTCCCACAGCATCAAAAATTGCTCCAAGTCTAAAATGCCAAAAACACGATTTAGTGGACACCAAATTTTCCGCCTCTTGTGCCCCATGACAAACTGGACCAAACAAATGGTCGAGCCATATATATGGGGTAAGTCTATTTCTACACTTTGAAGCTACGCTATATTTACTACATTTGGTAGTCAAAAATGCGACACAATTGGTATACTTTGGTACACTTTCTAGACATTGATTACTACACATGCTGATTACACTTTCCCTAGACTTGTTTGCTACACTTTGGTAGTCAAAAAAGCATACACTTTTGGTACACCTTACTGACTACACCTTACTGACTACACTTTTCCTAGACTTTGTTTACACTTTGGTAGTCAAAAAAGCGTACACTTTGCTATACTTTGGTAGTCAAAAGGTGTACACTTTTAGTACACTTGTTGACTACACTTTGACTAATCTTTGTTTGGTACACTTTGGTACACTTTGGCTACACTTTGTAAATCACAAAAGTGTACTCTTGTGGTACACTTTATTGACTACACTTTTACTAACCTTTGTTTGCTACACTTTGGTAGTAAAAAAACATACACTTTTGGTACACTTTGTTGACTACACTTTGGTAGTAAAAATGCGCCACAATTAGTACACTCTGATACATTTTGTTGACTACATATTTTCTAGACATTGTTTGCTATACTTTGGTATTCAAAAAAGTGTACACTTTTGGTACACTTTATTCACTACACTTTAGTAGTCAAGAATGTGAACACTTTTGCCACACTTTACCATGTATCCCAGGTCTCCAGAGTCTCCAGACTGTCTAGATTCCCAGCATAAGTTAGTATACCAGAGTATCCAGTTGGTGTTCTAGGGCTCTGGAAAGTCCTTTGGCCAGCACTGGCCAGAGAGTGACCTTTCTGGAATTGCTGAGGCTCTGTCTAGCTCTAGCCAGTTCTGGCCAGAGTATGGTTAGTTTGCTGATGTGGCATACCACAATGTTCTTCGGTGATGTGGAATATACTATTGTAGATTTTGACATCTTGGACAGCTGCAAAAATAAGTAGCTCTTTATACACTTACATTTGCATGTTTGGAACTTCTTGAGCAACAGAGAGGCTCCAGACTGTTCATAGATAGAGCAACCTCTGCAAGATAGTGAAGAGTCAGTATCTGCCTTGACAGCCATGTGAAATAAAGTGGTTTGACAGTTGGAGCAAGGTGATTGGACTGCAAGATGGTGGATTTTATAGAGTGGATAGTTGAAATGTTTTTTTCAAAGTGTTGTTGCACTTGAGAAAACAGATGGCAGATAGAAATTTTGAGGGTTCTCAGAGAGTCTGAAGGCATGGTGCAAAGAGAAGAAGTTAAGGAAGTTGCATACTGGGCAAAGATGAGGAAATCAAATGTTGAGCACATGGTGTTGGTCAGTTTACATAGTAGCCCTGATAGATCAATGATGACACAAACAAGGCTGTCCATGTAGGCACGCAGGGAGAAACCAAGACTCCACACAGGAACCAAATCATAGGAGGCAAACTGAAGAGTGTAGAGCGGTTAGGCCACAAACGTGAACCCATTAAATTCCTGTGTAAGGTACGAGAGGTGGATGCTGAGCAGGGTCACTTGAAGTCTTGATGGGCAGAGGATATTGCACACTGTTAGAACTGTGTAACTCCTAAGTGCGAACTCCAGAACTCCGGAGTTATGGTGTGCGGTCGGGACGTTGGCTTCACCTTGTGTGGTGTGCCCTTGTCGTAAGTCCAGTCCTAGAACTTTGGAGATGGGACTTGTATCAAAGTGTAAGTCCTAACACAAGCATATTAGAACCTAAGTGGAATTGGTCGGAGTGAGACGAGGGTGACAGGAGTTTAATCAAGTCGATATTCGAACTGAGGTAAATACATCGGAGTACTCGAGTTTATATACGGAGTCTGGGTATCGTAAAGAGAGCGGAGGCACAGTCTGCAAGTCAGGTCCAGAGTAATACTACGGAAGATTGTATAACTGCATAGCATAACTAGATGTAGTCTAGCATAAGAATGAAATGGGGAAGAGTTAAAAGGGATAGAGTGTCGGGTATACAAGTCTGATCGCCTACAACTACATCTCGGGCGAGAATGCTCCGGAGTTGGTGATGAGTTTGGTCCAGAGGTCTGGAGTTGGACTTGGCGAATATTATGCATATGACACACACACCATTCAGCAGAACTGAGCTATTGGTTAAGTCACTGGAATAATTTAAAAATCACAATGTACAAAGGTGATCAAAGGCTTCTTGAACTACAACATCACGATGGTGGTAGCGAGGGTGGAATGTAGGGCATATTTATATCTTCTGGGGGACATCCCAAACCCTAGCCTCATTGGCATGTTACATGCTGTAAAGGAAGGACATTGTGCTTGGGAAGAAGACTCATGCAGAGCATGACATAAGGCAACAGGGCCAAGAAGCCCTCTGGATGGTGATCAGGAAAGAAGCACACAAAACAGGAAGTACTTTGAGGTCCATATGGCTTGCCACTCATAACTCCATAAATGGAAACTTTGGTATATGAGAGGGATAGAGGTTAGAACACTAGCTAAGCTAGTTGATCAACCAATGGATATGGTTTTTATTCTGAGGGCAGGGTAAAACAGTGATGAACGCACTATCAAACCTAGTGACCAACAAAGTGCAGTATCATGTAGGAAAATACAGTGACCAAGCTGAAACACTAAAAGTCATAGTCATGAAGTCCAAAATGGCAGCATTGAATACGAAAAAACAACTGTCTCACTCATCGTATTGAGGGTTGAATCCTTCCACCCATGAGGGTGTCTAAGGAACTGCACAAGTATACCACTAGATATACTAGCTCTGACCTGTACCAGTACCCACCATGGGTACAGACCTGTGGGAATGGTACACACCTATCCCTGTGGGTCATGCTGGGTCTTCATCCAGTATCACTGTCACTATCATTCACCTACTTGTACAACCACTACTATGTTGGTGCCACCTCAGTCCTACTACCATACACTCACTCACCCTCTCCACTTCACTCACCTACTCACTCACCTACTCCCTCAGCTTACAACACCAACAGTAGCAATAATGCAACGACAACAACCACAACCACTATGTATTATGTCAAGGAGGTTGGGCTGACCACTACTGCCCACAGTGGGTCATACCTAGGAGTATTGTAATATATTGTAATATATTGTAGATAAACCTCTTTACAAATGTATCAGACTCTAATGGTGTCCCAACCATTGTCCATCACTTCCTCATTTCCTCTCACATCTGCAAGTGCAGCAATAGCAATTATATCCTCCATTTTGATGAGGTTGAGGTGGCTCTAAGCTCCCAAGCATGGAACCACACAAGTTGTTTCAGCAGAAAGGCAAGAGTGTGTGTGTGAGATGACAAGTCACCCATGGCTGAAAAGGTGCACCATATCAATTGAGGTAGTTTAAAACCATCAATCAGTTGTAATAGTTTGTATGTCCTAGTTACCTGGAATAGCCAAGTAATTTAATGTCATAGGCAACAGGCTAGGATACATACTACACTGTTCATTCCACCATGTGAGAGGTCAATGATGTGCTCTACATCAGTGCACAGATAGTTCTCGAGCTTGTCTCCTAGGTCACATGCTTTGGGTGGGGCTAGCACAACCATTGTATCGAAGATGTTGTGCTGTATCATGTTAATAAGTGAACCATAGTATATATTATGCCATAGAGTTGACTGCTTACATTTAAGTTTGTCATTGGGGTGTCCTCATCTGAGTTGACATGAGCCTCAGCTGTAGCTGTAATGTATGAACACTCCAGTGCATCCTTGATAAGCATCTTCACTGTGTTGATCCAGTTCTTGCTTGTCCTAGTTTGCCTTCATGAAGTAGGTAAACTTGTGTCATGGATGTACATAAAACTACAATGAGGAAGTTTGAGTTCATGGATGTGGCTGAGCACTCACTCATAGTGATTCTGTATACTTCCGAGTTGTCTATTAGTTAGTAGTAATGGTTCAGTGTTCACTTGGCAATGCCAATAGCTGCACGTATAGCAGAGCTGTATCTGCGGTTAAGCAAGTATGTCATGAACTTCTCATTGATAAGATCCATGCACACAATGATGGCTGCAAGATTGGGTGTGCCATATGAGAAGTAAAGTGTCGCATCTTTGAGAATCTGTGTTCTTGAACACAGCCATGCCATGTGTATGCTGCCATGCACTCACCTTGAGAATGGCATGCAGCTGTTCTAACAAAACCCATTCTTTGTTATCCAATTTGAAACTTCTCAGCCCCAGCATGTGATCCTGGGTTACCCGATTGACCACTTTTTGATGCCTGAGTGCATCATCCAGCATATCCAAGGTCAAGTTCCACCATGAAGGATCTACTGCCATGGTGACAACAGCTTGGTGGTAGAGTGGATGAGCTTATATGTGAGCTTGCAGATCTGTTTGGATCACCCCCATTAGTGCTAGACAAGGTAAATGTGTTCTTTTTCTTACTTTGACCAGCATGATTAAATGTTATTATCTGAATTCCTTGAATAGTTCATAAACTGGCTGTCTTTCTTCAAAATTGGACTGACATCTGACCTACTTCAGTTTGACTGACACATTTGACTGACTCTGCCACTGACTGATGTGTTTGACCCACAACTAATCCAAACTGCTATTCCTATCCCAGTTAGTGTGTGGATTACATTGTACTACATTATGCTGTCTGGAATTCCTCTAGTATTTTGTAAACCAAAACCTCTTCTCATCTGAAATATCCATCCACTTTTTGGTCTGTTATGAAAGCAAAATATTCCTCCCCGGTATTGATCCCAAAACTATTGAGCACCTTTGTTGCAATCTTGATTGCTGCTATAACACCACCATGCCACACAGCACCACAATGGAACACTTGTATTACTTTGTAAAAAGAGTTAGGTTATATATTATATCACACCAATTGTTTACTTCTTGGGCCACTGATGATTAGAAGTGCAAGTACTATGCGGCACATGGTTTCCAGTGTTCCCTTGTTTTCTTTGGTTGTGACATATTTTCCCTTGAATTTGTTGACATGTCTTGATTACTTGGCTAGGTGCATTGTGTCATAGCTGTAGAAATGCCCACCCTTGCAAAACCCTGGAATAGGTGTATACACGGTGTGTATTTGCCCAAGAGGCATGATGCTTTCCCTCCTGTTTAGCACAAGTTCTTTATTGCAAATTGAAGTACTTATGTACATGAGGTCCTGGGGTATGCATAGATGATTTGGCAATCTATATTGGCTATATATCTTTCATCTCAATGATGGGAGACACATCTTTGACTTCCTCCAACCCCAAGTTAGTGGCCTCCATGACTTGCTTCATGTTTGACATTGAGATAATATTCTTTTGGAATTTAAAGCCTTTGGGCAGAGCATGTCGATGTGATGCATGCTCCCTTTCCTCCTGTGTAGGCATTGCATCTAGGCTAAGCTTTCCCAAGCCTATGTTGTTGGCTTCTGTGACCTGACCAAGAAACAGCCTCTGAGATTGATCACTTGCTTGATATATATTGGGAAGGTCAGTTGATGGATAAAAATTATGGAGATGATTGATCAGACACTAGGTTAGTATTTGTATGACAAGTCAATATCCTACATGTTATTGACTCACTTGGTTCCTGCATTTGATCTGTCCATAGATTGTTAGTTTTGCTATTTCTATTGTATGAGCAGATGGCTTACCCTTTGGAACAGATGTTGTGTGTTCCTTGCCTTTGAGGATCAGGCAAGTCAATTATAGCAGAATGGGAATTGATGTGAATATGCACATATCTTTGTTGGAAAGCTTCATGGCATGAATCACCAAGTGTGTGGTGGCCTTTCTAACTATAGGTTTGATAGTTAGTCCTACAAGGAACCAATAATGAACCTTGGAGAATCTTTACCTTGTTTCACCTTGTGGCCTGATGACGATGAATGGAATGAGATTAGCCTTTGTTTCCTTGTCTTTCCTTAGGAGGACAGCACACTGCTGCTTTGTCAATATAGCTGTCTTGTGTATCCTGTCTTGGTACTCTTCCTCTCTGAGTTGCATTGCCTTCTTGTGTCCCTCCTCAAAGTCTTGGTTATATCTCTCAGAGTTGTTGATGACAAGTATGTTCTTCAATGATGGCAGTTGTGCATCATTGTCCTTGTCTACACTATGCCAGTAAGCCTCTACAGCAACCTTGTCCTTGTCTTGTATGTATGATAGGAGATCAGGCAGGTTTTCGGGCTGTAAGCACTCCAAGACATGAGGGGCTTTGCTAAAGTCAAGCTCTTTGATTGTGACATTGGGAGTCTCATAGTGGACAATGTGGTTCTGGCTATTTATCACAATTGCTTGCAATGTGACACAAGTTGTTGACATGTTGTGCTTCTTAAGATGTGATGTGGAGTGTATCTTGATTATTCCATGTAATGCCTCCATCACCTCAGGCAATATAGTTTCACCTTGGACATACCCTATGTTTGGTACCATGACAGTCTTCACAACAGCCTTGATGACTTGATGATGACTTGGCATTGTTTTTGTATCATCATTGTCTTTGTGACATGCAAGGCTTTATTGCTAGCCATTTCTTCTGGAATAGCAGTGACCTCTCTCAAATCATTGAGCCACAGTACATTGGGCCCGAGTGTTGGATGTTCATCAATCCCATTCCAGAAATCCCACATGTCTTCTTGGGCATACCCAGATGCCTTGCATAAGATTTGGCCAATGCTGAAACAGATACTGAAAGCTTCAGGGGTGGCAAGCAAGTGTTTTTGTTGTCTTTGGGTCATATGAAGTACGGCCAAGTTCTTGAACAGGATGATTGCTTTTGTCAAATTACTCTCATGTTCCCATGGAAATCTGGAGCACCTAAGCAGGCTGAACATGTTCTCAGCCATCTGGAGTGAAGTCGCTCAAGTCCTGATCATGATGGTCAGGACAGTTGGAGGGCTATGGAAAGTTTTTCATTTCGAGCGCATAGGCATAAGTCTTTATCTCTTCCTGCATGTGTTTCAGATATTCCTTTGTCAACAGTTCCGGATTCAATTTGGCCTTGGCAAGAGATAGACTGCCACTCATGATGTAATTGCTGGTGGTTCACAGCCAGTCCCTCTCAGTTGCCTGGTCCGTCGATATGTTGTGCTCACCTGATCCTCCAAGACTGTATTGTCATTGACATGAGACAACAGAACTTTAGTGTGGCTATTCCACACCCATGTACACTTTTGGTTGTTCCTCTGTTTCACTGCATATCCAGCAAGAGGTTCTACTATGAAATGATCTGCAAAGAACATTGACCATGTTAGCTTAATCAACCTGTTGGTGATGAGATGACTGACCTCTGCAATTGTTGGCTACAAGTCTAGGGTTTTGTCTGTGAAAAGTCTGAACAATGTGGGTAACAGATATCTTGTTGGTAGTGGAAGGGTCCACAGATATGAGCTCCTATCCCAAAGCAAACCCTCCTATAACCAATTGATCTTGGCAGACATGTGTTGGATGATCTTGGCTCTCATGCTTTGGTCTCAAAGATGATTGTTGGAGACATAGACTCACATGAAATCCTAGCCAGGTGTCCAGAAACTCTTTGTCCAACACTTTGATATCTGACTGATTCAAATTCCTAGCCTGGAACCTTTGTACTACCAATTTGATGTAGCTGTTTTTGCAAACAGTGATGTCTGTGGTTCCTGTCTGTTTTGCTTCTTGTTCTATTGTAGCAACAGATCTCATGCTCAATGGTATTGACAGAAAGTCCAGTATGGTGGCTGTATGCTTGGTGAATTGTCTCATGATCTGAAATCATGAACAAGGTTAGATCTGAAGTTGGATTATTATGATTGCTTACCCCATGACAGGATTCCAAGTTACAAAGTGACAGGTGCTGAGTCCTGTGGCCTTGGTACAGGAAGTGAAGTGTCACATGAATAAAAATGGATGGCTACATTGCAGATCGCCTTGCATCAAGAATTTCACCAACCATACACCTTGCTCTTCCATGATCCTCAGAGCCTCTTTTTCACCCTCAACCATTGTTCTTCTGCCCTCCTCTGATGTTACCAATGTCTTCATCTCCTTTGCCTTGGTATATTTGATTTAGATATCTTGGATGGGTGCACACTGCTGCATGTAGTGCATGTAGTGATTTCCATTATACAGGATCATGTGATAGGGTTCCTGGTCAGCTGTGGGTGTGATCCATTGCATGTGGTTGTGATATAGGCCTTGCTTCATTGGCTCCAGACAGCCCTCTTGCAACCACTCTTTCTTCACACCAACAATGATGGCATTCTCAATCACTCTGTTCTTCAACTCTTGGTTGTTCACATTGGGAACGAACTCTTTTTCTATGAAGTCGAGATCAATGTTCTACTTGTTGATGCTTTGCCACATCATCATGGGACCTTGGCCAAGGTCATTATCCGTGACAATAGACAGTGCATAACCAAGTGTGATCTCATCCACCTGTTTCTGAACATCTTCATATATTGTTTGGACATCACTTTTTTCCATGTCTTTGATTGTAGTTGACTTCAAAACTTTTGTGTGAATGGGTTGGAATTCGAGAGTCATTGTCACTTACCATGGATACATGACCCTTTATGTTGACTCTCCTTTTATTGTGAGGTGTCTGTGTGACTCATGCGTAAATCAACAATGTGAATTTACCTCTGTGCCACCTTTGGCTTTGGCTTTGCTTCCTATGATGGTATCCTGGGTTTCCTCCTCTGGTTCCTGTAGTGTTGTTAGTATGCTTGCAAAATGCTCTGACAAGACTTTTTACTGTTTTGAATGTATCCTCATCCTCATCCTTGTCTTCATTGTCAACCTGATAAAATCATGAGATGCTGGCTCTGATGAATAGAGTGTACTGTTTTGTACCTCCATAGCATCAACTTTCTTCCTAGTGATCTTTGACTTCTGACCAGACTGTTGTACAAGTCAGCAATGATTGGGTGAAGATGGTTGATTCTCACCTTGTGATTGTCCACTGAATGACCAGCAGCAAGCTAGAGTGCAAGCAAGTGAGTGACTAAATTCCCAGCACATTCACATGTTTTGCTTGCCTGATTGTCATTCTGAAAAGTGACCCATGAATTGAGTATGTTATATGACAGACATTGGATAATGTGGCTGACCTGGTTGTTGTAAGTCTGAAGGTGCTCTAGTGAGTAGTCTGTGTATCCTGTGAATGAGTTGCAACTCACCACTTCCATGTCAATCTGAAAGTATATAAGTATGTAGTGTAAGACATTGATGTATTGGGCAAGACTGATTGGTGCTTACCTGGATTGGTAGAGTGTTTGGTAGGTGGCTTGGTGCGTCATGGCATGCTACAAACCCTTTGTGACTCACTGGATTATTGGCCTATGGCAAGGTTGAATGCATGCATAAGACATCAACAGGTTATACAACAAAATCAAAAAATCACTTGATTGACAGGCTTGATTGAGAGAAATTGGGCTTGGTTACTTGTGGTGAGATGTGAATGAAGCTTACATCTAAAACAGACATTGTTTGTACTTGTTTGTTCTGATGGTAAAAAAAATGAGATGGTGATAGTAAAAGATCAAGTAATGTTTGACATGACTGTTTGCATTCAAGGTTCTTATGTACACTGACAAACTGATTACATAAGCATGATAACAAATCAATGTTGACATGGTACACTACTACATGTTTTCCAATTTATAAAACCAAAGAAATAGATCTGTCAGATTGCTTTGACTGTTTTCTCTCAGTCTCCAAAGCTGGCCAGGCTATTTCCCCAGCTGGTCTCAAAATAGGACTCTGCTCTTTGTCTCAGGACTGTATGATGATAGATGGCGAATGTAGTGGGAGTGATGATGTTGATCTACTTGCAGTCCATGCCTTTGCTTCCCTTGCCAGTCTTGATAAGGGTGGAGTGAAGACTGTCAGTGATCTGTGGTACATGACATATGAAGCATATGTTGCTATGATAAGGCCAATAGCGTAGCAGTTTCCTCCAATTCATGTATGGTTTCAAATTGCTACCTAGTTTGACATTTATAGTGACACACTTGATAGTTCACATGTTTGTCGGCACCATTGTTTGCGTTGTGAACCAGACAGATGCAGCATGTGTGTTGCATGCCATGGAGAGCTATGCCTAGCATGCCTAGCTCTTGTGTCACCTTGAGCTGTTTGACTTGACTTGTGACCTGCATGGGCTGATTGTCTAGGTTGGTTGTATTGGATGAGGGATCTGCTCTACCACAATAGGGTATGGTGGCAATACAGATATCTTGTGGGCAGTGTGTATTGTCCAGCTGGCATATAGAACAGAGATGATTGGCTTCATCCTCCAAGCAGCTAATGCCTATCCTGTCAACATACAGTGTCATGCCATATCGCAAGCACCACTTGAGTCCATCTATATGTTACATTACATGCCATATTTATATAATAAGATTGAATCATCATATGATCAATCAACGATCCCTTGTTTGGATTGTTGCTGAACATACAGCCATACATAGTCATACATAGTTAGTGCACAGTCAAGTAGACTTTCAGCATGATCAATGTTTGGTTTAGAAGAACAAGCTCACTGTTGAACAAAGAGATACTACTCCATATGGCATTGAGCTCTTTGTACATCTTCTAAGAGGGAGTTAGACAGAAATAGATTGGAGAAAAGCAGAGGACATACCAATGATATTTTGTGCTGGTGCCTCTGCATTATCGGCCTGAGGAAAAACACCACTTCCTATGCTTTTGATCCATTTACGATGATCACAATACTTGATCTTAAGTCTGAAGATACCTAAGTGAGTTGGGAAAGACAAAAGTCAATTGAAGTACTTACACACCCAGCCAGTTGATCACCGAAGTTACATATTTTTTGGGATCCTTTGTTAATGTGGCAGAGTGGTCAGGATCCTCTTTAAAGAAGTGCTTTGCAATGACAGCCGCAACTTCCTTCTTGTTCCCCCCATATGCCTTCTCCTCAGGAGAGAACTTGGGAGTAGATGTGGACGATGAACAATCATGGAATAAGATATGCCGATCAGCAGCATGGGAGGGAATCCATCTGACAAGGACATCCATGTGGTTTCCTTCCCATATGATATTTGGAGTTGATGCTTTCTTGATAGGTTTGGGGGCTGACTCTGGTGTAGGTGCAGGTGCGGGGGGTGCGATAGTAGCCCTTGCACCCTGTGCTCGCTGTTTCTTTTGAGGTGCAGGTACACCACCTCTTGCTGGGGGAGTAGTATTTTAAAGTCCAGTCCGGTCTGGTTTCTACTGCCTTTTTTGGCACAACTGGACCAAGACTGGTCTTGACAACTAGCAGCATCCCTGCAACCGCAACCAAAACCAAGCATGACCGGTTGCTGTCGGTTGCACATACGGTCATGACTGGTTGCAACCCATCGCACAATGAACCGGTTGCCAATTGGGGCACAACTGGTCTGAACCTGTCAAGACCAGATTGGAGTACTACTATTAGCGAGTACATAGTACATAGTGCATCTACAACGTGTCTTGTGTATGTGGATTGTATTAAGACCTGGAAATTTTCAGCCTGCTTGAAGTTTGAACCTTTCTTCCTCATAGTAGGTCAAGTTTGAAAGTCCAGACGTGAACGGCGACCAACTGAGACAGTCCTATCATCGTCTTCTTGTTCACCAAAGTCAAGACAGGTGGTGGTGAGGTTGTGGCCACCAAAGAAGCCAAAACCACACTTGAAGGGAAGGAAATGGCAACACTCCGAGTCCGCAATGTCAACTGATGCTGAACCATAAGCATCAAACAATGGAGGGCAGTCAAGCGTGCATGACTCACCATTGAGAAAGTGTCACCACCTCTGTCAAGCGTCAAGTGCCTCATGGCTGCCACAGCTCTGTCGCCTCGACTCATCGTTCCCGGGCTAGCTCTCCAATGTCCTCCATCTATGCTCGTTCTCGCCAATCCTCAGTTGCTACCTGTTGTTCCTATCACTCTGCAACCTCAGAGATTGACAAGGAAGTTGAGATGCTTGAAAGTGATGATGAAATTGTTGAGTTGATATTGAGGGTGTTGAATTTCTTGCACAAGGCATTGAGCGTGAGGATGGCAACAGGGCAGGGATGAGGGTGAGATTAAGGAATCATTCAAGTCTCTGGATCTATAACTCAAATCAGTACAGTGTTCAGGTGATGAGGATGAAGATGAAGACGATGAGGAAATGAAGCCAGTGAAGAAGGAACGGGCGAAGGACATTCCCACCATATTTTCCGACATCTGCAAGGTCAAATTCTGTCATTCCAATGGGAAAGTTGAGGTTCTGAAGGGTCATTGGTGTATAGTTTGTAGGTCAGTGAAGTGACACTCTACATGACCAATGGTACTTACATTGCACCGAAGAGACAATGAAGTGTTTGTTAAGAAGCACAGGAAGCACAAGTTGTTTCACCTCAGTTCTAACTTGTCATGTCAGCAACACATCCATGGGCACTACGACTATAAGCAACGATGTGTGGAGAAGGACTTGGAGGAACACCACCATGCAGTACCGCAGGAGATTCTGAAGGACAGAGTTAAGAAAGAAAAGTAGGCAAGTGAGGGACAACAGACCCTTAATGGCATGTTCAAAAGATCCAAGCACCAAGAGTTTTCAAGCAAGGAGGTGCTGAAAGCCATGGCTGAATTTGTAGTGTGCGATGACCAAGTGAGTACCTTGATACAATATGAGTGAATACTACTCATAATGACATCTTGGTTACAGAGTCTAGCCGTGGTAAACAAGGCCTTATTTTGGAATTGTTTAGCAGCGATGTGCCCTAACACAAAGTCCAATGACTTACCATCAACTCACAATGTCACAACATATATTCACAACAGCTTCGTCAAATGGATAGATTGTCTCAAGGATCAAGTTCAGGTAATTAATCACTTACAATTCAAGTATTTGCTCTCAAGTATTTGCTCTATGCTAAGCTCCTGATACCAGCATGTAACCACTGGTCAGGTTTCGACTTCAATCGACCCTTGGTCGGTTAACCAAACAAAGACCACCTTCATGGGTCTTACAGCACATTGGATCAAATGCTTGAAATCTGGCAAATGGGAGCTGCATGCTGAAGTCATTGCATTCTATGTCATCATGGGAAATCATTCAGATGAGAACCTCAGTCGTTACTTTGTCAAGTTGTGCAAGCGAGCTGGTATTATCACAAGCAAAGGTTCTAAGGTGTGCAAACATATTTTCTATGTTCAAGCAAGGATTCTAACATGATTCTAACATTCCTATTCAGCTTTTTTGTGTCACTGCAGACAATGCAAGCAACAACGACACAACCTGTAGCCACATTGAATTGATCCTCCATTCTTGCCAAGTTTACTCCTTCAACCCAGACCAACATCACCTCCTGTGCCTAGCGCACATTATAAACCTTGCCATCACCGCCTTTATCATAGAGCGTTGTCACCCAGATTTCCCATGTTGAGACCACCACTGCCATCTGGGAGTTCAACCCAACATTACCTGAAAACCACATCCAAGGAGAGTCTCAATGTCATTGCTGTCATTCGAACTCTTGTCATCAAAATTCAGTCATTTGGACAACATGTGGCATACTTTGAGTGCCTCTAGCGTGAGTGTGGGATAGACCCTGCCCTCAAGATCCCGCTCCATAGCAATGTGCACTGGGGCACAGCTGATGGAATGTTCACCCACTTTTATGCTCTGTGAATGGTAGGTAGCACTCACATTAACAGATTTTTTACTTACGTTGAACAGCCAATCAACTTGTTCATCAAGTCACTGATGAACTCTTTGGCCCCATGACCTCAATCAGGTGTTCTGGCCAGCCCATCAAGCACATTCCCTGGATGTCATTCACCATCAGCACAGCAGATTTGGAGCACATCAACAATGTACGAACAATCATCTCTGACACCAACAATATCCAATATCTTTTCTCGTCTGATGGTTATCCCGCCCTTTGGCTCACAATCCCAGCATTCGAAGAACTCCTCAGCGCATGGGAAGAGAAGCTCTCCATTGACAAGTATGCCATGTATTAAAGCGCAATAGAATGTGGCATCAACAAGTTGAAGAAGTACTACTACAAGTTTGATGAAAAAGATGTCTATGTTCTCGCACTTGGTAAGGTATTTGACCTTGTGGTACAGTATACTGAGTACACGCAATACAGTATTGCAACTGTACTATAAGCTTACTTATATTGAGATGGCCTGGGGTGGCCCTGAAGAACAGAAAAGGGAAATAGAAGCAGGCAACCCATATGCCAGGGATTAGTGTGACGATGCATTGAAAGTTGTTAAAAGGACACTTGAGGAATACTGGCGAGACTCCATGGATGACAAGCCCCTGCCTGCCAAGACTGTGATGCAAGACCGGGTTTCCTCTGCAGGGCGCCCTCTTGAGTCAGAATACGATCGCCACTGTCGTCAACGCTTCCAGCGGTCAACACACATGAACAGCGGTGGGTGGAAGGAGGAGTTATGCCAATATCTCAACGACATACCGGATGACATCACCAAGGATACTGATATCGTCAATTGGTGGGTGGTATATTGTTTCACACTTTTCAAACTACCTTTTGTATACTCAATTTACATGTTCTGAGTCTAGACTCATTCCATCCAATATCCAACACTCGCACACATTGCTATGGATGTTTGTGTGATCCCAACAACATCTGTTCTGTGTGAATAGTTATTTTCAGCTGGCACTGAAGTGGTGACAGATTGCCAATCACGTCTTAGTGCAGAATGGTTTGAGCAACTTCAAGTTTTGAAGCACATGTGGCGAAACAAGATTGTCAACAAGGTCAAACTCAACATGTTAGACTATGAGCGGGTGGATTTAGATGAGTTCCAAGAACTCCTTGCATGAGATGAAGAACTTATAGCCTGGGATAAGGTTGATGAGGTAGTTGAGGTGTAGTTGGCTTGCCTCGTCTGTTGCATGTAGTACTCTGGCTTCTATATGTGATTTCTGCAACCAGTTGCACACAAGACCGGTTGTAGCTGGTTCACAACTGGTTTGATGTGTCTTGGCCAGATAGGCAACTAGCAACTGCAAGGAATCTCCAGGACCACAACTGGCAACTGCAGTCCGGTCCTGAACAGTCATGGTCCAGTCTGAGCCTATTTTCGAGGAATATGGTCATCGGCATTGCCAACATTTGTTGTGCCCTCCTCACTTTGACAGGATCCCATCTGACAGCATTAAAGCAAAGCCTGAGCCTATTTTCGAGGAATATGACAACTGGGGCTAACAGCTATCCACCAGATCTTGAATAAACACTGAATTGGACACATCCTAGACAACATCACGACTCACCCTACCATGTTCATCAGCAAACCAGCACTTTTCCCACACTTTTGTCTAAAATATATTTACACACCACACAGTCATATGATTGTTCATCAGACACATTATCTTGAAAATGTCAGAGTGCATGTAATGCGTCTCTAACATATCAACAATAGTTTCCATCAACTTCCACACATAATCTTGCTGTAACAAGGTCACGATCTTGTATCCATGCAATTGAGTACACAATCCTTATGTGACCTCACAGTCCATCCATTTCTTCCCTCACGAAGTCATCATAAAGAACATTTGTATGATCCCCTCCTCTGTGCTTTTGCAGCTCAACTGTGTGACATAATTTCTCAATTAGGTATGTGTGTTATTTGCTGTGAATCAACACTCCTGTTGAATCACGGTGAATAATACATACACCCTTCTGCGCAATACATATTGTATCACCTGATGCTCTATTTTATTGTATTTATATAATAATGTACTGGTTGTACTACTGGACATATTCACCTGTTGATCGAAATATCCTCTGTAACCACAACATCTTATATTGTGTGATATTATTCCTAGATTTGGGTATACATTCAGGTAGCATTTGCAATTCTACCGGTAGAATCGTGTCAGATATGTACACTACACTCTCAGTCAATTTCTATAACCTCTTGGTCAGTGCTAGGTAGCCATTCACTCCTGCTGCTTCCCTGTCATCATCATCCACCTCGTCACACCTGTCTTACTGACAGTCCAGCTTCAATGTCATCCCTAAACATGACCATTGTCAGTTGTACATTCACACTCCTCGTTCCTCCACCTCCAATAGATCATCACATACTCCATTGTTGTTGTAGTGACTCAAGTAGCACTACACATCCACTTTCTTTCAATGGTGTGGTTCAAAACATTGGGATGTGTTTGAGGAACTCAGCCATTTCCAAAGTCGTCCAGTATCACGTGAATTGTTCCATAGTGTCAATGCTGGCTCTGGATACATCTTTGTCAGTACATTCTATTTCTCCATCCCGCATAGTTGCACTCACTGGTATCCCTGTTTGTACTCCCCTTTTATCCCTCATTCACCAATCTACCACTAGTTGCCCTCTCTGTCAGGATCCAGTTCTACTCCCTCCACAGTGTTATTCTCAATATCTTCAACAAGAACAATTCTTTCTCGCAGCACCAAACCCCCCAACATGTTCAGATTTGTGTCCACTTTTAACGGTGTGTTCTCCTCCATCCTCTCATTTAGATTCAGCAGAGGCGTTGCGTCCACGCCTTCATCGCACACACACCACAGAGCCGGTGGTTGCACAATGGGTTCATCCTCGTCGCATGCAGCCTACAACATGTCCGTAAGTCTTACCCTTATCCTTTCAAAGCTCATTACCCACACTCACAGAATACTTTGGTATCTATATGATATCAGTCGTTCGTCACACCCCATTCATTCTGATCAACTCACGTACTACATTCCAACCCCTCACTCACAATCTGATTGAACACATCCAACTTCCCTACCTTCCTCAACAACTCCATAAATCCATTCAGATCTTTCTTCATCACCCACATATGTATAATTTTCTTCATCTGCATTCGCTGTCATAGCTGATATCTCTTTCTTCAGTTTCTTCACCACACTCTGTCACCGTTCTGCTTGCCCTGTCTCCTTTGCTGTCACCTCCTTCCCCTCTCTCACCTTCGTTTCCAATTCCATTACCTTCCTCCACAACTCCTTGTTCTCCCACTCAAGCATCTCATACTGATCAGCCTTCCCTTTCCCCTTCAATTTCTCTAATCTCCGTCATTCCTTTTTCTCCTGATTCTGCTTCCACTTTGTCGATATGGTGTCCTCCTTTTCAACTGTTTCCTCCTCCACTTCCATTGTTTCCTCGTTTTTCTCTCCTACTGCCATGTACTCATCACCCTCCATCTGAACTTCTTCTGTCTCTCCATCACCATAATCCTTCATACTCACATCCTCTTCCCGATCTTCATCTTCTTTGATCATTGGTTCTTGTACAACTCCTGTAGTAGAATTCAGTACATTTCATTTTTCACTCTCGTACTTACTTTTGGTCATTGACATGATCATTCTCAACCTCACCTGTTTTGATCATGCATTTGATCCATAGGTGATACTTGAGATCTTATTTGTGGATAACACTTGATCATCAGAGATTTGGTGCTGATGGTGGCAGATAGCAATGACAGTCTATTTATTTCACCACATTTCGACACATGTGTTGAAATGCAGTGAAATTTACATCAGATCTTCAATCAATACTTATTCATGGCTAACTGGTCAGAATTTCACTCAACACACATTGGTGTGCACAAATGACCTGGTGTGGACAGTTGTATGTATTGCCAACATCCTATTATTCATTACACGATTATACACCTCATCATTGTAGTCATCATCCTTCATACTCATGTGTATAGTATTCTAGATATACATATTACAGTGGTTTGCAAAAGTTGGTGGAATGCGATTTTTGAAAAGTCGCGTCTCAGAGACTGCTGGGCAAGGACCCCAGTTGCGGCTCAGTGGGTTGTGACATAGCTGAGTAAGCGAGGTTCAATTTGCACAGCACGTCGCACGTCACCTCCTCCGACATCCAATGTCAGGCCTTTTCCACATTGTGCCTACTAGTGTCAAAGCCCAAATCCCACTCTTGTACAATGAAAAACACAGCATCAAGCATATCTGTCGTGTCCTAGGCATCAAGAAGTCCCTCATTTTCTGCACTCACGCTTTGTATTCAAAATATGGCATGGTCACAAACCCATCCAGTGGATACTCATGCTCAATTGGCCACCCTTGACTCCTTAGCTTGGTAGATCTGGCCTTTGTTTCTGTCATCATTCAACATCGAAGCACCATCTACCTAGATGAACTTCAATGCGAACTCTGGGACAGGTGTCACAAGTTTGCTGCACTTTTAACCCTCCTTCAAGCCCTCAAACGCCTTGGTGTCTCCCAGAAGGTCATTTCCTCTTCAGCTGCAGAGTGGAATGATGAGGCCTGAGCAATCTATATGAATCACATCACGGCGGATGTGCCAGATCCAAATATGCTGGTTTTCATTGACGAAGCTGCCAAGGACAAACACACATCTACCCACCAACACGGCCGGTCAATGAAAGGTGTTCGTTGTTGTGTCAAGAAGTGCTTCGTTCATGGCACCAGATACTCCATCATTCCTGCCATCTCTCTGGATGGTATCATCGTATATGACATCATTGAAGGACCAGTTGATGGTCAGTGCTTCCTGAAGTTTTTGATGGAACATGTGGTACACTATTGTTTCTTACTACATGTTATATTGGCTTATTTCAATCCAGATGCCTCTCACCAACCCATATCCTGGTCCTTGCAGTGTTATCGTCATGGACAACTGCCACATCCCCAAGAGTGAGGAAGTCTGATTGAAGACATGCATCATATGTCATAACTTGTCAATGTGTCATTATTCATGTACTCATTGTGATTAGTTTGCAAGCTCGTTTTTCTCCCTCCCTACTCTCCAGATTACAATCCAATTGAACAAGCCTTTTCTGCAATCAAGTCATACAGTGGCTCAAATAAGTGTCCCAATGTTTGCATGTTTTTCACTAAATGGCTCCTAACACTGATATCCCCTAACCTGATCTAACATATGGGAGTATGAAATAAAGTACTTACTCTTGGCTTTCTAT